>WBMW01004653.1:969042-1012681 GCA_013396635.1 Penelope pileata
TTGTAGTTTGCATGGAAATAAGTAGGAGGCATTACTTTCAGAGCTACCTACATAAAGCAATGGCCTCCAATATAACCACTTCATAAAAGAAGTTAAATATAATCCTGTTTATATAGCTATATAATAATTTTTACTTGAAAAACATGCTTTTTTTTTAAAATAATACCAGAATTATGATAGAAAGTAACAAATCAGGAAATTCCTGAATAAAGCTGAAATTTTGCACCTATTCTCAACCTGAGCATAACGGATCTATTCCAGAATATGAAAGACTTGCTTGAATGTCAACAGACACATTTTACATTTTACTCAAATTACTAGTTGCATCTCAAAATTAAGACCAAATTTGACTCTTATGATTTACTTTGAGCTCCCATTCAAGAGGAATGCTTAGTCTGCTCAGTCTGGCTGTTTTACAAGACAGAAAGTAGACAATACAATACATCTAGTTGGTGCATCTTGTTAAAAACAAGCATGCAGCCTACTGAGTGTGTTTGATACACTATATGCAAAATAGATAATACGTCTAATTGCTTTTGGAAGGAGTTAATGTAAAGTCATGAATTAGAGAAAGACCTTGTAAACCATACCAATTCTTGCTTAGCAGCGTATACCTTTCTTAAATAAATGCAACTTTTAAACTTTTTAGTGCTTGTATTAGGATTTTTAGAAATGGAAAACAAAAAGATTGTAAGTACAAGTAATAACAAGTAACTGCAACTATAAAGCTTAATGAAGTTTTTGAACGTGAAGATATTTATTCTCTTTTTTTTATTGCCAAATGGAACTGAATTTAAGTAATACCATCTTTCAAAGAACAATGGCATTTTTCATTCATAATTAAAACATTCATGGGAACCATAATTAAGAAAAAGTACTCCATTAGCTTACAGTTGAATTAAAAGCTATTTTAAAGTCCTTGGGACATAAAGTTTAGAAAACATCAACCTCCCTTAATAATTATCATTTCCATGAGCTATTTTGATTCCTCCAATTGCTATTAAAAATATTTGTCTCCCCAGAAATTCACAAGTACCATACATAATATGTGAGTACAGTATAAGAAAGGCTTTGTAAGGAAGTCAGAGTTACATTGATATCATTTACATTTGGTCCATGGATTATCACAGCCTGCGTGAGCTGGCAACCACACTGAATTGTGCTGTGGGTGCTACACTGGCATGCTATTCACATCAGTTGAGGAAAGGAAAAAAAAAAAAGTATCCTGTTCTTCAAGTACAATAAACCTAAGATGCAACAGACAATCTTTCATATGACACAGATTTTGGAAGCTACTACATTCATGAAACATGATTTCATGAAAAACATGCTTAGTACTTACCACTAATGTTTACTAATGTGATCGCTTTCAATGATTCATAAGAAATTACTAAGGTAGCTATTAAGATCTACTGAATCATTCATGGAACATGCTAAGCACAATTCTCTGGTAATGCAAGCTGATTTGAACAGATTAAATTTTAAATTCAAAATGCATGTGAGCTGTAAAATAAATTACTCAATGTCAGCAAAGCTTAACTTTCTATAGAAAACACCAGAAGTTCATCCTTTATTTATTTTTACTATTTAGGGGAGGAGAGATGGGAGGGAAGAAAACAAGTGAAGAGGGCAAGAGAAAATTGAGAAACTAGTAAGCTGATGAACATGTTTTCAGTAATTAAATACTGCTTACCAAATGAAATACAGAATAAAATCTATCTGTGTATGGAAACATATGTTGCATATCATTTAAATAGGAAGACATCTTCAGATAGAAATTAAGTTTCTCAAACTTGTGTAACAGCAAACATACATGTTATGTTACGTAGACCATTATACAGTACATGTAAATTTAATTTACTACCAACTGTAAGGACTTCTTTAAAAAATATTTGTATATAATGGAGGATTGCATATTGTAGGCATATCTAACATATAGGGAAATTAGCATTATTTAACAGAGGTGTTCCCAAATGATAGAAAAAAACTCAGCATAGTTTCTGAGTTTTTCATATCTGAACAGTTAAGTTATATTAAATGAGAACAACAAGGAAGTTTATATGCTACTATATTTCTTAACCCTAGCAGTCTATTCCTTTTATTTTTATTTTTTTTAAAGCTGAGGTTACTCTTGAGATGCTGAATTCATTTGTGACCTGACCACTTTGTACTTCAAAGACATAAAATGTTGAAAGCATCTGGGCAATACTTCCAGTATGTAGAATTCCTGCTGCCCTACAACAACAGCATTTTATTTCATAATTCCAGATAATACCCTAAGCAGTAAACGTAAAGACTTCCACACTGACAAGTTAATTACATTGCAGTCTGAAAATTCATTTGCAGGAGCATATTAAATTGTGACTATCATCAAAGTCTTCCTGTGGGCCATTTTATCTAATTAGTAATATGTCTGACACTTGACTCAGTATTTTATAGTCATCAGGTCAAACTACAGCATTCACATCTTTAAATTAAGAATAATTCCCCCATAGTTCAATCAATACTCATGGTTAGTGATTGGTGCACAGAAAGCGATGTGTTTCTAGTGTTGCCATGCATTCTAGAGTGGAAATGTATATCATTTTTTACTTTAGAGTATAAGGAAAAAATAATTCTTAAAAGAACAACAGGAATGAAATATGAAGAAAACAGGAATGAAATACAAAGAACAATAATAGCGCAGAAAAGAACACTAGCTGAGTAGAAATTATATAAGAGGAAAGACAAAAGCCAATTTCCTATTAGTCTGTTCTTAATCTTTAACGTTTCTTTATCTTGAGGATACGTTACTTTGGAAAAAAAAAAAAGTGAACGATATTTATTAATATTTTACATATTTAGCCTTCAAGTTTTACACCTGTATTTTCATATGATGCCCAGCAGGGGAGGTGTGTAGTTATTCAGTGAGATCATGCAGCAAGAGCCTAGGCAAACAAGAGGAGAACTGCAAAACTTATGACAAGTGTGGGTCAGTTGTTTGCTAACTAAATTAAGAAGCCTGCAGATTTATGTTCAGTCTGGAACAGAGACTCAAACTATATTGGTTGTATGAAAGAGTGTGCATGGGAGATTACACTGGTTTTATCTATCTTTCGGTGTTCTCTTTAAGTCATGGGTGACCAACCTTATGCCTGAGCCACGCTGAGTGAAGAGGAATTGTCTTGTGCAACATATAAACTAAATAATATAGTTAATGTGCATAAATAACAAAATTTACTTTTAATTATATTTTTATATAGAATTTTATTTTTTTTTAATAAAAACATTAAAAAAGAGGGCAACAAAATCATAAAGCTAGCAGGATATTTGACCTTGTTTTCATGAGGCTAACAAACATGTTAATTTATTAAACTACTTTACAAAACAACACAGGCCCAAGTTTAATAATTAAATAAGAAAGCTTAAATGTCTGCTTAATAACAAAAAATGTGTCTTCACAGGCACAAACGTGTAGGTAGGTTGAACTACTATTATTGGCAATCACTGTGTTTTACTCACCAAGTGGCACAAGTGCACGTAATGTGCAATACACAGAGCTTTTGGTACAGCTGAGTGTGTGTGGTGGGCATAAGAGGCAGAGTTAGCACTGCACTGTGCCCTCCCCTCCACAAAGTTCTGTTGTTGCCTAGGCAGTCTGAGATCAAGCTATGCACAACTGACTTGTGAAAAATATCACTAAAAATAACATAATAATGTTAAGTTTATGATCTTGTGGGGTCGCATTACTAGCTGTCCAGGGCCACATGTGGGCAATGGGTTGGACATGTCTGCTTTAAGTCGTGCCTCCCCTTTGGAAGTCTATACAGTATCTACAGCCTCAAAAGCCTTTTCTACTCTCATTTCTGCTTGCCCTGAGCCTTGTCACCTATTCGTTTTCATGATGGATCTTCCAAACTAACCCACTGCTTTCTTACTTTTGTATTGGAATTCTATCTTCTGTCTGGATTCTCCTATTATCCCAATTTGAATTTAACTTGGAATGTGAATTTGTGGATACGAAAAATGTTGTCACTCCATTATCTAGTTTAATACCTTTTTTTTTACTGTGAATCGATACAGTTCTGGGCTCCCCAGTATAAAAAAGACAGGAATCTCCTGGAAAGAGACCAGCAGAGGGCCACAAAGATGATAAAGGGCCTGGAGCATCTCCCTTATGAGGAGAGGCTCAGTAATCTGGGTCTGTTCAGCCTTGAGAAAAGAAGGCTGAGAGAGGATCTTATTAATGTCTACAAATATCTAAAGTGCGGGAGGCAGATGGACATGGGGAATCTCTTTTCAGTGGTGTTTGGGGACAGGACGAGGGGAAACGGACTAAAACTGGAGCATACGAAGTTCCACATCAATACGAGGAAGAACTTCTTCATGGTGCAGGTGATGGAGCACTGGAACAGGCAGCCCAGGGAGATTGTGGAGACTCCTTCCCTGGAGATATTCAAGACCCATCTGGACGCCCATCTGTGCAACCTGCTGTAGGGAACTTGCTTTGGCAGGGGGGGTGGACTTGATGATCTCTCAAGGTCCCTTCCAACCCCTACAATTCTGTGATTATGTGATACATTGGTTTTGTCTGTATTAACTACAATAAATACAAAAGCACAAGGAATGTATAACCTACTTTTCTTCATAAGTATCCATATCTATTGTGATACAGGACATAATTATGAATTTTTATGATAAATAATTTTACAAACATAGAATTCAGGCATTCATTTGGTCTTAGACAATAATATCAATGGGTGTTCTGCTTAAGTGATATATTTTAGGCCAATATCTGTTCACTGAAATTGAATCCTCTAATACTAATTTACAGTTTTCAGTACTTCCTGTGGTTCTGCATTTATCCAAGCACAGCTCTAAAGATTTGACTGGAAATTGTAGGCTACAAAAAATCACTTCTTCTAAGTGGGTATTGCAGAAATGCATTCTGCCATACACCCACGTAACCTCCATCAGTCAGAATGAGATTTATCATTCTCATCAGGTTCAATAAGAAAAAAATTAATTCCAAAAAAAATATGAGTATTTCTGTTCTGTGAAGTTTTTTCTCACCTTTGCTTTGTCAACACCCAAGTACATGGCCACTGACTTTTGTTCTTAACTGTGTACCTGTGCAGGACATTTGGATTATGTGGAAAGGTCATACAAGCAATTACATTTCTAGCAACTGCAAAGTTTGAAGAATTGTCTGTTATTTTTTATCCTCCTTTGTTTTATTCATATTGGTTGCAACTGATAGTAAGTAAGATGTCAAAGATATTTATGTAATATAAATACTAAATTATTTGTTAGGAAACAGAAAGTGGAGGACAACCTGACTGAGCACTCACGTACAGTTCAAACATACAGACACCGGCAAAAGCAAAGTAGAAACCCTCTTCTCCCAGAGGTTTGTATTTGAATGCTACAATGATTTAGAGTTGTTAATGGGTCCAGCTCATTAAATGTGCCAACCTCTGAAAGAGTAAATTTTCACTCAAAGAGAAATAAAGCTAGGAAGACATACACAGCTGACACCCTAAAAATGAAGTTATACATTTATGGATTAATTAATGTTCTCTTCATAAAAGGAAAGATACTACAGCAACTCTGCCTCTGTGAGGTCTTTTATGGTAGAATAATGTAATGAACTTGGATAAGGGGAGCATTTTATCCTAGTTATCCACATCTTAGAGGGACAGTTTCTCCACAGCCACATCTATAATCTAAAGCCACAGATAAAGAAAAATATTCTCGATGTAATTTCTACATTGCAGATGAAGACTTACAACAAAAAAAGGTTTACTACCCTGATTTTTCAAGTATGCTGCATAATGATCATTTTCTGCTTCTACAACATTCAGCACTGTTGACTTGTGATCTGAGGCTGAGCCTACTCGATAGCATTAATAAAAAATTTTACTCACTATCTCCTGTCTGCCATATTAGGACGCTAGTCATTAATGTGAGACTGCTCAAACTTTTTCAGTGGAAGAATTCAAATTAAGCCCTTTAAGTGCTAAAGAAGTTACTAGAACAGATAAATTTCATAACACAATCTACTCACTGGCCAGGTACAATTCACTTTTTCAGTCTTATGGCTCAAAGTGAACATGGTGACTGCTGACAATTAATCCATGCCTGAGGTAATGGTGAACCGTGACAGACGTTGGAAGAGCATATAAGAAGACAAAAGGGAAAGGAAAAGACTATAGAATTAAATAAATAAATTAACGGAGCGAGCTAAAACAAGTAAGTTTCCAGAAGTTCGGTCTCATTTTAAACTTTCAAATGTGGTGCTGGCATTCTGTTCAGCATTGCTGGATTTCTTCTTTAAAAATAAGGGGAAAGCCTGAGCAAACAGTGAAAATAAAGGGCAGGAAAATACAAATATAGAGTTATCGGTATACAGCAGAGATGGAAAAAGAGAGCAACTCTGATAGTAAAATACAGTGGGTACCTGGTAAATAAGAAAAGTCTTCAGAGAGGAAGGATTTAATAGTCAAGCTAAATTGAATAGATCTAACAGATCTTGAATAGATCTAACAGATCTAAACATTATTTCTATATCTGCCAAGTACATCCTACCACTGAAGTTCTTTAATGACAGGCATGTGAGGATACCACATCCAACCATGTGCTCTGGTGAGGTGCAAACACCTCTGAATCGGCTAAAGCAATACATAGGTTAAGAAGCACCAGTATAAAGAATCAGGATGTCCTAGTCACATGTCACTACGTATTCCAAGTTGAACACACAAAACCATTGTCATCGGAGTCCCTGTGAGGTATATCTTTCTTTAAAGAATCTGCTGTCAGTCCTGACAGAAGGGGGAGAAGACATGTCCCTAGAAGAACAAGGTAACTCAAATTTGTTGCCAGGTTCAAGTATTTCCCTGTGCCAGTTTCTCACAAAAGAAATGACAGTCTATACAGATAGAAGATAGGTTACCTAAATCTCCAAGTTTTCAAAATGTATGACATGTAAAGCTAAATTATTTTACCTTTAAATCCGCATAGAGAATATAACATACTGCACGGAATTTCGACTTTGCATTCCTGCTGTTTAGTATCAAAAGCCTCTGAATAACAGCCCTTTCATTAGCCTGCACTGCCAACTATATCTTGAAATTCTGTAGTTACGATCTCTAGGGCTGAATATTGGACTTGTAAATTCCCTTGCTGTTGTTGTGACCTTGGCTTCCTTTCTTCTTTTTTAAGTAAAACTGTCTAACGCAATTATATTTAGAGCTTATTTACAGCAATGGCTACAGAGTACTTCCCATCACTTGTATTTCGTTTTTCAATTTGAAGGCCATTAAAACAATATTCATCTTCGGTGGCTCAAGAAGGCATTCTAGCTAGGTCAAATGATCTCTTTTATCATTTAAAGCAGACACTATAGCTAGCTAGAGCTCTCCCTGTCTATTTAAGATGCAGTTCACATTGACAGCTAAGCAGTGATCTGGAGATCTAAAGACTCAGAAACCAGGATTATTTGTTAGTTTCTCAGTCTCTCTCAAAGTGAATTAGATATTAAGGTTTTAATCATGTGTACAGCCAGTGCTACTGGATTGTTAGATTTGGAGGAAAGTACTCCTTTGTCTTTAGGAAATTGTAAGAGGCCAAAGGGAAGCAAGTCTTCAAGTGTGATTTATGATTTCTCGATGATTCATCTCTCCAAAAGCACACCACTTCAAATCAGGGAAAGATGATTTTGTATAGCCATATATTGCCAAAAGAATTTCCAGAGTTTTCTAGAGCTGAAGAACTGTACAATATGAGCATATAATATAATGGATTTCCAGAGATACCAGTGGCATGGATGATTATCATAACAGCCAGAAAATCTGAAATTCAGAGTACCTTGCAGCAGCTCCACATGAAAAAATGACAAAAATATTACAACAATCTTTTTATTTAAATGGGCTTTGACATTATTTTAACCATAATTTGGTGAGGATTTGCTGACTGGATTATCTTGGTCAGATTGAAAAAACAATAGAGTAAACCACGTCAAGCAGGAGGATTTTTAAAGGTTATTTCTTTCGTTGTTGGAACTATTCAAACACTTAGCCCACTCATCACTGTTAGCATTCTAAAATATTCTTTACTATTTCATGCACATCTTTCACCTTATTATAGTTTCAGCTCCCTCTTTCATGCTATAACTCACTTAACTAGTATGAACTGGATTGTTCCAAGCTCCTCATTGGCTTTTGTTTTCCAGTCATGCCTGTTTTCACGGGCATCTGCAGTGCTCAAGAGGGAATTCGGTACGCATATGCAGGAGTTTAATATATTTCTGAGAATCTCTGTAAAACAACTAGGGAGCTTATTACATTTTGCTTATTGCATTTTTAAATCATTTTTTTGATTGATAGTCAAGTTCAATGCTGAGATTTTACACTTCCCTATGCTGTTTTGTTATTATTTTCCTACCGTACTTACTTGATATTTAACAAGTGAAAACATAAGGCTTTCCTTCTCACCAAATAAGGAACGTATCCTGCCTAAAGAGTGCTGACTTGAAGCACGTCTAAAAATTTTAGGTTACATGCTAAGCTTGTGACTGAGAATTCCATACTGTATGGAATTCCATCTGAAATAATAAAATAATTTAAGAAGTTGATTTATTAAGTTCTCACACTACAAGACCTAACATATTCAGACCTAAATTTAGAGGTACAGTGACCTAAAATATTTAGAGCTTCCTTACATGTACAAACACATATACAGGTTCAAGTCCACTTATGGTTAAAATAAAAGGCAAAAGAGTTGACTTATCAATAGAAATATCTTCAACCATAGCTTCAAAGGAAATGTAACAGTGGCACAATACAAATCTCTGAAGATTATGGCAAGAAGTCTGTCTACATGCATGAGATGGATCTCAGCTTTTGGGCCCCAGAGTATCTTAGAAGAATCTCTCCTAACAAAGCAATAGCCTAGTGTCAGAAACAGGGAGACTTCTGTTGCTATACAGGCATAAGGTGTGCAAAACAATCTCAGAAAAGCTATTACATTGCCATAAAAATTATGTTTACTTTTGATTTCACCAGATATTTTACACTGGAGGATAAGAACGCTCACTTGCATGGTAATGACGATATGTTCCTGCCTGATATTTCACTGATTTCAAAACTAAAGTATGACTGTGATGAATGCAATCATATTTTTACATCCTGAACGTGCAATATTCTGCTATCACTCTCATCTTGCAACTACCAAAAAAAAAAAAAAAAAAAAAAACACCTCACATGCAGAGTTTTTCTGCTTCTTAAAACAACTCTATTTTAGTTGCTTATTGTTGGTCTAATTCTTTGTTATGGTTTGACTTAGCAGNACTATCTCACTGGCAGAGGAATGCGGAAGTGAGTTATGTCCTCGGCTCCGTTCAACACTGCCAGGATGTTATCAGTATCTCTGAGGTACAAGATAAATTCATACTAGACACTACGACAAGCGTAACTTCTGTTAGAAACTAAGACATTCTTAAGCATCAATTAACCTCATTTAGACCAAAGGAGGATCACTTTAAATGGAGGCAGAGACAGGAGGGAGGCAAGAAAATCAGACGTCCCTGAGAAATCATTCAGCTGTCTAACAATTTTTCTGACCAGGAGTTAATTATAGGTTAAATTAGTACACAGATTCAAGTATGATCAACATAAACACACTGTTCTGTTTCTGCACCTCTGAGCAACTAGACACAATGTTATACCTGTGACACCACTTGCTTGTGTAGGACATTCTTAACAGAAATGATTCCCATTCATTTATCTCAGAGAAAAAGCCTGGAAAATACAAATTCATGGCTCAGCAATTTAAAAGAGTACTGAGAAGAAATAAGATGCACATTCCTTGCATGACCATTGAAGCTGGTCATACTCACTACATACACAAATGTCAGTACACACACAGCTGCTTTGTCTTGATTTTCAATGACAGCTGTTACCACCGGCATAAGACACCACCTTACCAAAGATAAGACACTTTGCATCAGCATAGATAGCTAGGCTAATGATCCAATCTCATCACCCATCTTTCATTTGCTACATTCCATGAGATATCTTATTTAAAAACAAAAAAAGAAACAGGTCCCTCATACTCATTAGAGCTCATCATCAGCTCTGTAATATAAATATTAAAAAGAGTTATCCCTTGGGAAGTAGATCTGCAAATGCGCAGAAACTGAATGAGCTTTCTCAAGGGCAGAATTATGGCAGTTCTTCCGTAGTTCTGAGGTATTACAATGCGACATATCCACACTGAAAATATAGCAAAAAAGTTCTTAGAAACTAAAACAAGGACATCAATTTTGATTAAGTAGTATAGAAAAAATAATTTATGTGCTGAATGTGGACACACATATTTTGAAATACTGATGGAGAACCTCTCAGAGGTATACACTTCATTTGCAGGTGGGAAAAGCCCTAGACTGAAAGCACAGGATGTCATTGGGGAAAACATTTGGGTTTGTAAAAGCAAAACCCTTAGGACCTTAGAACCTTCTATCTATTTCCTGCAGGCTCTTCCTGACAGAACCAGATACAGTTTTCTTACTTACTGAGCATGCAATTGCACTATTACTTTCAAGATCCCAGGTACTTGGGCTAATCCACCAAAAACCAGCACAAGCTGATCTGAGTACTCAAGACACCGAATCAGAATCAAGCCGTTATGTTACAGATGTTTAACAACTGCACAGAGCAATTCCTTTCTTTTTTTTCGTGACCAAGCAAGGATTGAGAGACTCCAGCTTCCACATTACCACTGATTGCTTAAAACTCTAAATTGTCTGTCTAGTCATTTGATGAAGCATGCAGTGGGCAATCACAGTGTATGCTGAATGGCTATCTACCATCAGCTCCACTCAATATTTGGGAGAGAAGTGTAAAACCGCAACTGGCATGAGAACACAGCTCTAAATTAAGTAACATTAAGTTGATCATATAATATAGCATAGATGAAGACACTGCGTGCTCCAAATCATACTGCCCTCTAGCATGCAATTTCTGTACACTGGCAAAGCAAAGGTTCAGTACATGGTACTTTTTTTTTTTTTTTGAAACAGAAATTAGCTTTCTCCTGCGAGAATAATTCTCCACTGGCATATTGTCATTTCATCATTTAGACAAATTCTATATAATTAGTTTTTAATATGTCTTTGTGAAATCTAAATCTTTAATCATCACTGATGGTTTTCTCTGAATTCCTTCCAGCTTTCTGGTGCCAGTCTGCCCAGAACTCCTCACAGTACTGCAAAGAAAAGGACAATTTGCTCCTGAGATCTGTCTGAGCAGTAACATGGTGGGGTTCACTGGGAAAGATGCTTGCTTGAGTATCATTTCGGAAGAACCGGTCTTCAAAACATGAACTGTAACAGATTTGAATTCTAACACCCAGATTCTCTAATTAAAGTATGAGGCTTTTCCAGGCTTCAATCAAATTAATACTCATAAAGGAGTTTTACAGACTACAAAAGCTAACATTACTGTTAGTATGAATATATCTTATGCATTCAAATGCTCCTCTTATACCAATGGTAAATGAAAAGAAGAAAATGAGTTAACAAGCAAGGACTATCGCTATATAATGCTGCTTCACATGCAGATTTCTGTCAATTGAATGTTAAATCTCTTTTACAGACTTAGCTTACACATGATCAGCACAGATACAGAAACCAGCTGGTAGTCAACGTCATTTATAAAAGACGATCATACGCTTCCATCCAAGTGCTAATCTGCTAGCAGGTCTGTCCTCTATCTCCATCACCTCATCTTCTTTTGGAGTCTTTAATGAAATACCTTCTCAGAAATCAATATGGCTGTGAACTTCTATGTGCTGTGGGGACCAAACTAAAGCAACATCTCAGTTGGATCCTAAGCTAAAACGTGGCAGTTGATCTGTAGCAGTATTAGACTATAGGTCAATACGGGTTTGGCTGTTGCTAATATGAATGTTGTGTCAACAGAAGCAGCAGGTTGTGTCCTACAAAAGTCAAGCAGAGAAACGAACAGGCACTGGGTGAGTATCTGGGAACTTGTGAAGGAGAAATGAGGAACAGTGTGGAGACCTGACATTTTCCAAGGAGAGAACAGAAACAGGGTGACTCAAACAGCCTGGCAGGTGGGTCTTTACAGACTTCCTTCTACAGACATAAGTCTTTCCTCCCCACCTCTGTTTGGCAACAAAAAGGAGAAAGAGATCGGGTAAAACGGGAATGATCATTTCTGAATGCCAGCTACTTTGTGGAAGGAGATGAATGGGGGCAGAAAGGCAGCTCCAAGTGTCCTTCCTCATTCTGATGTAGCAGCCAGGATGTGTAGTGGTGTGGGCTGTTTTCAGAGAGAGGCAAGAGCTTGCTTTCTTTCCTTTGCTAACCGCACGACTGCAAAGGAAGCACTGTGGTTTTGATGTGAGTGCTTCTGAGTTGGAAAGAGAAAAAAAAAAGATCCCTTTGATGTCGGTATAGATGCAGGCATCCACGGATATCTACTTCACCAGGATAATCTGTCTTTCCCTCCTGTAATCCCAATCGAGCAAACCACTCTTACCAACAATGGCAAGCAAGCACTGAAGTTAAGTGTGTGTAAAAGTCCCGCTGAATTTAGTGTTAAGCACACAATTGAACGCCTTGCTGAAACTAGGTGTAAGCATTCCTTCAAGCCTTTGGCTGATCTGAGGCTCCAGCAAGGGCTGCAGAAGCTCCCAGCGCATAATAGCAAGGACAGAACAGATTTTCTTGCTGCAGACCGCATTTGGGAGTGCTCTTTTCCCTTTATCGGCAAAGCAAAGCCATGCTAAAGCCAGTTTACTGCAGCTTTTCAAAAGAGAGAGGATTAGGTATTGTATCCGTAACTTAGCTAACCAGTATTTTCAGCAGTGGGCACAAGATTCACTTTAAAGTAACATGTAAAGAAAACCTAGATTATGCTGAGTTATTTGGGAGTGAGACTAATTCTTCCATTTGGTAAACAAAATCAATGGCCATAATCATAAGTCAGCTTCCTCCAACACAGCAAAAATGAGTAAGAATTCTGAAAAGATCTCCCATTAGTACAGCAATTGAAGACAATTAATGTTAGCTGCAACTTGCTATTCTGCACATGAACATAACTTGTCTCAAACTATAGATGTCATGTGGTGTCTGCTTAATCACATAAAGTGAGTAAACATCTCCATTATCATAAAAAACTGTTTAAATGTCACCACTCCACCACTCTTTACATATGAGAGTAACCATAACATCTGTTCTTTAAGAGAATGAATAAAACATAAGGCTTATTTAAGTGACACAGGGGCAGACTGCCTCAGGCACTCAAGTGAAAAGATGACCAGCATAAGAAAAATGAACAGCGCACTAATGGATTAGTAACTCCCTTGTGAGTACTTTGCTAGTAGTCATCCTAAACTCCCCATTGTTAATGCAGAATTCTTCTCTTAATTATCCCAAAACATAACAACAAGAAATACTCATGATTTTCTTACTTCATTGTAAGTGCTTACCATTTCTTTAGAACAGATTCAAACAGTTCTGATTTCTGACACGTATCCTTATTATATCACACCAGCTACAACAGTGAAGTTCACTTTCTTTACAAACATGTAACAAGGCATAATCAACCTGTCATATAAATGAAATAAGATCTGTGCGGGGCTTTTTTCCTTCTTTTTTCTCTTTCTTCCCTACTTACATTATTTAATTCTATAGAACATAAATATAGATTATTAGTATGCTTTAAATAAATTCAAAATCTATTAACATTTTTAAACCAGATAGGGCAACTTCAAAAGATAATTTATATTGTATGAGAAAACCACATCTATGTTCTTTTCTAGAGCAACTGAAGAGAAAACTACTATGCAGAGCAGAAAGGTGTGGGTTTGTTGTTGTTGCTTTCCTTTATAGAGGCATTTATTACCTTTTATTAGATATCTGACAGTTAACATTTTCTTTATCTTCCTCTAACTACATCAGGTGCCCCCCCCCAATTATTTTTCCCTGCAGAAAGCTCATCTTTTGTTCTTGACCATTCCCAGACAGGACCCAGTGCAAGCAGTGAGTGGTAAGACAACACACATGCAAAAATTAGAAAAAAATAGCTTCACTATGCTAGTGAAGCTGGTTTGATGATTCGACATCTTCAACATGGAGTTGAGGTGATGCACTCCTTTCCAGCCTAGTCATACATGTTGGGGTAAGAGGGAGGAGCTTATCCTTACTTCTTCATCTCAGTAATTAGGGATACAGTAGCTGTAACCTTAGTTACTACAGTAGTATTTTCTCGAGACATGATTCAGAAAAAATAATCCTGGGATCTTGATGAGCGAACTTGTTTTGTTTTTCTTTACAGTCCACGGGATAAACATAGAAATATATCACTGTAAGTGAAATTAATCAACTAAATTTATAGAGCTGTTGGAGAGTTCATTTCCAAAAAAAATATTACTTTTTATGGTGAACTTTCAGAAAGTGGCAAGTTCAACTCCCACTTATAAATCTTTTCCCATACACATACCATTTGCTGTATGTAACATCAATTCATCAAAACTGAGAGCAAATAAGCTACCTGTGTGTTACAAGAAAGATAGGGTTCTTAATCAGTAAAACATGAGAACATGAGATTATAGAAGGTTCAGGTGAAGGGAAAAAAAAAAAGGGAAGTAGAAAAAGAATCCTTATCCTTAAATTAATGAGAAAACAGAAATATGTAGGTTGCTCAGAAAGTAAGGCCTCCAATTTATTTCCATGGAAACTACAACAGGTACAAAGAGCACAATAACACTATTTGATAGAGCACAGTCTCAGCTACAAAACACTTTTTCAACAGTCACCACCATTGGCTATGCATTTTCACCAGCCTGTATGCTGCCCCTGTAACAACCTGCACCAGCGGAGGTGACCCACTGTTGCACCACCACTACCTCTCTGTGCTCACATCCACTGTTTGCTCTCCATAAACATTCAGCAACCGTTGACAAATGTCAGTGGATGCCATTTTTTCCACATGGAGGAATTCAGTTCCACACCTTTGCTTCATCTGCACTTCCATGTCAGACGCCATTTGGTCAGAGTGCCCCTCTGCTGCCATCTGTCACACGGCAACAAAATGTAACAGAATATTGGTGGGAAGGTTGAATGTCTACTGCCATATCACAAACATCCACTTCTGATGAATTACTTTCAGAGCAGTTCTCATAAAATAGGTATTAGAGTTACTTTGTAAGTATCCACTGAGAAGCAATATCCTGAAGTCACCATAAGGTATCCAGAAAAAAAGACATTAAAGTAAAAGTAAGAAAATTTCAATGTAACAAGTCAGAGTTCAACTATCCCTGAGAAAGGCTAAATCTCTCTGCTTTGAGACGAAACATCAGGGTTTGGTCTCCCTGCCCTAAGGTAATGAGCAGCTTAGCTTTCACATTTTAGGAAGTAATTTTCTTGGCAGAACTTCCTACTTGCTCTTTTACAATGCTGGTGCCCAAGGTGGCAATGTTACCTTGAGGGACTGCACTCCACATCCCAAAAGGAGGCAAAAGAAGCACTAGAGGGTACTTAGTAATTTCCCACCAATTGCTTCAAACGAGATGGCTTTTCAGTGAACTGACTTCTCCGTTCCATACAGCAAGACGAATATTTTCTCAGGAAGAACTTGTGTCTCACTAATGGTTTCTTCAGAGGACATGCACATTAGAAAACATCTCAAACTAATCATTAACCCATGTAAGAGCTTTCACTTTTTAGGTCTTAATGGCCTTAGTATGGAACGTGTTCTCTATTCTAGAGAGTCATACACCATGGGGTAAGATTTTGAACCACAAATCAGGGGACAAGAAAGGCAAAGCTATTTTCTTAAAAATATGCATGGTCTGTATTTTAATACAGCCATCACTTATTTCCTTAAAAAAATGCATAGTCATCTTGTTAACAAGCTTCACAGTGAGTAAAGAGGTATATAAGCCAGGCTTATAATCCACTGTGAGCTACAACAGCGAAGCAGCAGGCTCAGTTATTAAAAAAACAGCACTCTCAAGCAAATTTGCCTGAACCAAGTTATTATTTTTCCAGGAAAAAAAAAAATGTAGTGAAAAAGTCAGAATCCTTAGGCACTATCTTCTTGCTCTTGTTGAGTCAACAATGTTGTTTAAAATGATTTTAACAACCCACAGCATCTTTTTTATGGTGTTCACATTGATTCTAGATGAAGAAAGAAAACTGCAGTCTGTAAACCATCCCAGCAGATGCCATCAGCTCCGCTACATAAGCAAAACCAGACCAAGCAAAATTCAAAATAAGACAGAGCATCACAAGAAATTTGGAAAATAAAACTTCGAAACCACTCTGTTTGCCCTGAAAGCGGTCTGTTCTGGAAAGATAACATGCATCATGTTATTTTTACTCAGTGTTCACTCAGACTAAGTAGGAAAAGCAGAAAACATCAGTGTGGAGAGCCCAGCATTAATGACAGCATCATTTAATCAAATTTCAGCCACCTAAAAATTTAGCATGTATGCTTGAGCTTTTCTTACAATTAATGGAAAGAGGGAGGTGGAGAAAATCACTCTCCAAGAATCTCCATCTGCC
This sequence comes from Penelope pileata, assembly GCA_013396635.1. Lineage (NCBI taxonomy): Eukaryota > Metazoa > Chordata > Aves > Galliformes > Cracidae > Penelope > Penelope pileata. Next base: position 985,613 of record WBMW01004653.1, read on the forward strand.
TATGCTGTCCTATATGCTACAAGGGAGGAATCTCTGGAAGCACCTTGTTAGCAAAACTGATCCTCCAGTAGCTCAGAAAAATGGGCAGTTGCTGCTATGAAAATAGTCATCAGATAAAACTGGTATTTGCTGCTTGCAGTGAAACTGCATATGGATCTTACAATTACATACGCTTTATAATAAATTTTCCTGTGGTTTATGCATTACTTATGACTCTGATAATATTTTATTTTCTTTTTTCCCCTGAAATCCTCAAAGTTCTGCATCTCTAATCCACTAAGAAGGTCTTATTAATTAATTGAATTAGCTCTGTAAATACCAGTTTCTGCCACTTCAGTGAAAAAGAAAATTTTAAAAAACACATTAAATCAAATAATAGAAGCAAAATAATTTATTATCTCAGCTGCAAGAAAGCTTTCTTTATTGTATTCATACCTAGAAGAGCTTAGAATAGCTAATTCTAAATGAATTTTTATTTCCTCTATTTTTCTGCGGTTTTCAAGCATACATTCTTGTGTGAAAAATGTTGTTCAGTTTAAAGCTTTGCTCTGTTAGGAGTAAGAAAAAGTTAACAAACAGTTCTGCCTAGAAGTTTTTCTAGTAATGTTCTTGCTTAATGGTTTTCGTTTGTTTAAATCAGATACTTTGAGAGAATGGTACCGTTATTTCTGAAGCCAAAATTGTAAATAAATATCTAAATTTTCACTACCAGGAGGAGGGAATTCACAACAATTGAATTCCATCCTCAATGCTGAAAAACTTGAACACGCACCTGCAATGAATTTCTCAGTGTGTTGCCAGCATAGGCTGACTAGTAGTGACTGACTTTGCCAACAGCCACATATGAGCCAAAGGCTGGCACGTTGTATTTCATTAAAATATTTTTTAACAGTGACAGCCATAAAGAAGAATTAATCTTCTGAAGCCCTAGACACCTACAAAACTGATGAAGAAAAGAATAGGAGTATATTATCAGCAAAAATGCATTCGATTTCGAAAAGGCACAAACGTTGCTTGCATTCAGCAGGCCACACGCTAATGAGATTGCCCTTCACAGTTGCAGGCAGAATAACCCTCTAATTAGGTTTACTGATGCGGGGGCCATGTTGTCTTCTCAGTGCTAGCAAGCTGGGAATGTAACACAACAAAAAGAAATGAGATGTCTTCCTCACTACCCACAAAATCAAAATCATTATGTACCACGAACATCATGGCCACTTCTTCTCATTCATGGAGAATGGGTAGTCAAAGCTTTTTTACAAGCCTTGAAGATAACGAAGACAAGCCTTAGGTATCATTGACAATACTAATCTACTTGATAATATTTTTTACTAATTTTTTCCTCTTGTAAGTGGTCCGAATTCTCCTTGTTAGTGGGTCATAAGCAAAACTGCCTCCTGTTTCAACCTACATACAGATAAAATGTCTCCAGAGCGACCATATTTTCCACTTTTATTTCAGCCTCTTCTCTACAGCAGCTTAATGATGGCGTGTGGAGGGTATGTGGCAGCTCCAAGAAAAGCAAGCACTGAGACAGGGTTGAAATTGCTCCATGATGAAGTGCACAGTACACACATGCTCTGAGATAAACTGCTTTTCGCTTTCCTTGGCATCATCTGATGACTAAATTGGAGTCTGGTAGCAAATAAAGCAAGGAGTTGCAAGAAGAGAAAATGTGGTGTTGTGGTTACAGGAGTTCAGTGCTGTCTGGAGAACGGCCTTTTACTCCTTCTTGTGCCACAAAGTTCCTGTGTGTTGAGTCATGTTAAGATAAACCAAACTCATTGCACATGTTCACTAATTGCCTGTTCCTCATTTTCTGGATGTATATAGGAAGCCTTAAGGTCTGGTGAGAGAGGTGCTACGCTTGTACAGCTGCAGTGGAAGTCTGTGAGGTCTGTGCTCTAAATTTAGATTGCCTTATATAACTCTAAATATTGAGAAAAATCAGGGCCAACGCATCTCTAGCTGGACTTCTAAAATTACTAAAAACTGACCTTAGAAGCCTTTAGGTGCTAATCCATAAAACAGCAGAAACAAATATAAAAAACATTGCCTCACTGGAAATATTATGAAGGTACATTGTAAGGGCAAATATTCAGCTGCCATAATGATAAATGTCAGAGAATAAGTCACAAGAAAATGCATGCTGTGCCTTAAGGGATATAGGATGCCAGAGAAAACCATGTACTTAGGTTCTCAGAGAGCACAGTCTCATGCATGGAAACCTAGGCAACGAATTTCAGATGAATCATCAGCTTTTGCTATTTTCTTTTCTAACTTCTGATTATTTGACAATGCAAGTCTTTTAACGTGACAGCATATGTGTAAACATATAATTTCATATAAAAGTTATATGACAACTAGATTGCTACCGGTTTATAAATATACATACATATATATATATGTTAACACTGCATAATGCCAAAAGAGCCATTTTCATTGGTTTCTCACCTGCAAGACTGCAAGGTACTAAACAGCAAGCATCTGATACCATACTGAAGACTTAATCCATGCATATAGTATTGGAGGATGCATACAGCACAGCACTTGAAACATTTAAAAACATAGCAGGAGAAAGAGAATTTACTGCTGCTCATTCTTATAAAGTAACTACATGCTTGTGAACTGATTCAGGACACCATCTCCCCCTACAGATTTTAGAGGGAGCCCCACATGCACACTACTCCCTTCCTATGCTAGAGACATTCAAGATGCCTCTAAAGGTCTAATTCTAAATATTTATTAGGGAAAAAAAAAACAGATTATCTTACAATTAAATCAGATTAAGAGCTACATAAATCATTGTTAGGAATAGTTTTGCTGGGATTAAAAATTATCAAGGACAGTTTTACGGTCTTTCTACAGCTTCTGATGCACTACGACCACAAAGAACTAGATTATTATTCTATTGCAATGGAGCAATAATAATATTCTTTAAAAAAATGATAATGTAAGAGCCTATCTAATAAAAAAAAACCATTCAATTCAAAACTGACGTTTAAAAATAAATCTAAAATATATGTTCATAATGAAATTGGCCATGAATGAGTTCATCAAAACCAAGAGATTAATTTCACTCACAGGGATTATCTGAAATGAGTTTTTCAATTAACGGTCACTAGCTGAATAAACCCCTGAGGAGATCTTAGTTACACTATAATACACAAATAAACTTGGCAAAACCTGAAAAAGCAGTGAGACAAAGGCTCTCCTTGGTTTTCTCACAGAAAACCCATTATCTGTGAAAACCTTTTATTGAACTAATTGTAATTTAAAATTACTGTACAATCTTTTCAATAAAAAGATGATTATCTATAGGACACATGCTACTCCCTAGTACATCGATTTAAAATATTACAGGCTCATCTCAAGATTCAATTTGAAGCTGAAAATAAGAGACTTACATTGCCACACAGATCTTCCAGAACTGCATCACATCAGCACTGAAGAATTATAAGTAGCAGAAGAGATGAACATAGCTGAATGGCTGTGGACTACCTCTGTACAGCCCTATACCCAACTTGAAGATGACCCAGCACGTCTGGCTTTCCAGCACATTGTGTCTGGGTATAACTTGGGAGTTAGCTTCCTTAGAGAGAAGGTGCATGTTGAGCTACTAGTTCCTGCAAGGACGAAGATCCATCCGGTATTTTGGCATAACCTCCCAAGCAATCCTACTGCTTCTAATTACAAGGGCTGCTCCGAAACTAATGCCTCCCATTTTTATTATGTTGGCCCGTGACACCAGAGGTGGATGTTGGTGGTACAGCAGTAAAGGTTGAACCTTCCCACCAATATTCCATTCCATTGTATCACCATGTGACAGATGGCAGCAGAGGGGCAGTCTGACACGGAAGTGTGGATGAAGTCAAGGTGTGGAACTGAATTCCTCCGTGCAGAAAAAATGGCACCCACTGACAATCATCAACACTTGCTGAACATTTACAGAGACCAAACAGTGGATGTGAGCACGGAGGGGCAGTGGGTGATGCATTTAAGCAGTGGCGACAGTGTGTCACCTCCACTGATGCAGGTCGTTACGAGGGTGGCATGCAGGCTCTTGTTCATCACTGGTGAAAATGCACAGCTAATGGTGGTGACTGTGTTGAAAAAGAGTGTTTTGTAGCTGAGAATTTGCTCTATCAAACAGTGTTATTGTGCTCTTTCTATCTGCTGTAGTTTCCATGGAAATAAATAGGAGGCATTACTTTCTGAGCAATCTATATATATGTGATGTTGATTTGGCTCAAAACAAGTTAGTTTTAAAGCAAGGCTCCCTTTAACTAGGGAGCTATAAACCCAGATTCAAGCAGAAAAGGTGGCCAGGGAAGAGTTGTGAGACCTGTCTGGCAGAATAGGTGTTCATACAGTTTCTCAGCTTCAATGCTATTCACTTCTCACTTTTCACCTTCACAGCCTCATGTTCATCACGTCTTAGGCTGGATATCACATTGGCTGGGTTTTCATGACTGCTACCTTATATAAAAACCTTCTGGATTAGTCTCTATAGATCATACTGAGTATGTAATTTATCGGACTCAATGCAAAGCTCTTATCGAACATTCCATACTGACAGTTTCATACTGTCTTACCCAGTTTCTTGTTGTCTTATTCTATCTCCCAGTCTCAATCTATACATTTTCCTGTCTCGCTTGCTTCATTTCCCTGCATACCATTTACAGCAGATAGTTTTGACGTGCTTAGAATTAACTGGCGGATTTTTTCTATCAATTTTATTGATAAACTCTCAAGAGCGAGAGAAAAATAATTTGCAGTTGAAAATTACAGACAAATGCTCTATTTAAATTGCTGAAAGGTGCAAACGCTTTTGATCAGCACAAAGGTAATTTGCCAAATAACTGCCATTTTGAAAAAGAACTGTTACTGTTTCCTGAAGATGACCTAAATTCACTGAAGACATTGACTGATGAGAACAGTCCCCTAAAGTGGTCTTGTTTTTTATTGTGCTTGTCTGTGGAACAACCCTGTTTAGCTCCTACTGAAGATCTATGTTATTAACAGCTATGTTATGAAGAAGAACGGGTGAAAAAACAATCCTCACAAAAATTCTATGTATGTGAGTGATTTGTTAGCCTTCAGTAACAAATAATGTAATTATCTAATGGGAATATGATTGATACACGTCATTCCATCACTGAGACTATTTGGAACAAATAAAATATATCCATATTTGCTTTTTATTATTCTGTAGGGTTTTTTTTACTTGTTTCTTAGTTTTCAAGATAAAGAACTAAATATTTATTTTAAGGTACATCAAATAGAAAAATTTTTATCTTTTGTAAAAAGGCAAGCATGTGCAGTAAATGAAACATTATTTGTCCATAAAAAAAATATTGAACAGAATTTGAATTGCTTGTAACACCTAGATCAACCTATGAATTTGTAACCAGTAATTTCCTTACTTGATAGTATTCACAGTATCTTTAAAGAATAAGCAAATGTAAAGAGTTGTCTTTTTCCATGTGGGGAAAAGAAAAATATCTTCCAATTGGTATGCCTCTAATATAAACTTTATAACAGTCATTGACTACTACAATCTTTATAAGCAGAGTACTTAAGTATGTATTTTCTTACTCGGAACAGTATTTAATATACCAGTAAGTTTTAAAATGTTTTTAGGTTGTACTAAGTAACTGAGATTTAAATGTGCTCATGTTTTACTAATTCTGGGCCACAAACATCAAGATTCAACTCCTTAATTGTGCAGGTCATATAGAAAAACTCCTGTCAACTCTTCCATATGCTGTAAGTAATTTCCTAAACGCTTAGTCAACTACCATACCTTTCATGAGCTTTTATATTGCATATATATACAGCAGTATTTAGCAGAAAATATACTCTCTAAATTTTATTATTTCACTTCAGTAGCATCAGCACTCCCAGGTATTCAAACTTTTTTTTCCTAAGGTCAATTCCAATAACTAAAATTAATAAAAGCCACACTAAATACATATTCTTAACAGATGTTCTTGTTAACTGACTATCCAAAACTTTCAGTAATTGAAACGCAGGAAATTCTCTGGCATTTCTCACAGTGTGCCCTACTTCCTTCCCCTCTCACCTTTTCAACTCCTATATACTTTCAACAACTCCTTGTGTTGCTATATTATAAACTATCTGCAGTCAAGATTTTAGCTGTGAAAACCACATTTTGCAGAAAGCCACCCAGATAGCAGTAAAGGGCTGCATTTTCTTTGTATAAATAGTGTATTTTCCTTTAATGTCTTTGTTAACTTTTGAAATATTTTGAACATCCGTGTGTATTCTGGGATTAAGCTTTATATTTAATGCTCCAAATAAATAATAAATTTACATAAACTCATTGCTTTTTCTTTGTTAAAAAAAGTGAGCATTAATCCCCTATGCCAGCAATCATGTGTATCACTATACACACAAATGTATGTGTCTGAATACGCCATACATGTTTGCGCTTTAGGGCTATGATGGCTTTTGTGTAACAAGTTTCAAAGGATTTAAACATCCCTTCCTAATTATCACCTGTAAATCCATACAGCCACTTAAGAAACTGTGACTTTCCAATCTTGTAAGCAGTGACACATTTTCACTGCATACCCCAATGGCAAGATGTGGTTTCAAAACACTTGCTGCAATTCCTAGTTTATAAGCCAAAGAAAACAAGACCTTTTCTACATAACTGAAAACAGCTTCCCAAGGCATCACTACTGAAATGAGCCAAACCTGTAGTAACTGCATCTCTTTTAAGCAGTTCTCCCATCCATTGTACCACCAGAGAACAGATCCTTCAGAAATTCTTCCCATTGATACTGCCCACTACATTTTCACCAAATCTGATGATGAGGTGTATGATGACATGATAGATGGAAATTGTATATATAGAATCATAGAATCCTTAGAGTTGGAAGAGACCTTTAAAGGTCATCTAGTCCAACTCCCCTGCAATGTACAGGGACATCTACAGCTAGATCAGGTTACTCAGAGCTTGGTCCAGCCTGACCTTGAATGTCTCCAGGGATATGTGTACTTGTAAGTTTTATAATTGATAAAATAGTTTATTTTTGATTTTTGAACATTGTTCGCTTGTGATATATATACTTATATATATTTCTTCAAGAATTAAGTGAAAGCACTCTGTAAGCTCAGGGAAATAACAGAGATGAAATGAGGAGTTACAAAAGTCAGAGTTACTGTGAACACAAGGCAAGCTTCAGAGGTGGTAAAGAAACTTCCTGCATCTGCAGGGAACGGGTTTGAGTTTGCTGAATCTCAAAAAGGCACAAAGGTAACTGAAAGGAAGTTTGGAAGGTGTACACAACAACAATAAAATGACCAGACAGTGAAAAAATTATTTTTTTCAATTCAATTTTCTGACATACTGACTTTGAACTCTTTTTTAAAATCAACCTATTTTTTTTTATTTATACTCTATTTAAACTTGTCTTTTTTTTTCGATCCCATAGGGACCTCATGTAAAAAGTCTAGGAATATCTGCATCAAAGCTCTGGATGATTCAGGATATTGACACAAAGGGCAAAGCAAAATATAAGTTCAGTTTTCATTCAGTGGTTGAACCAGTAAATAAGAGATAAAAATGGATCTGTCAAATTGATTTCAGGTGAGGTTTCTTCAAAATGGATATGTTTCTGTGTTTATTTTACTGCAAAATGGAAATCCCAGAAAACTAGGGAAGGTCCTATTTCTAAGATGACTGGGAGCCAGTTAATTCTGCTGGTTTTATTAGTAGAATTGTACTTTCAAAACAATCTTTAAAAACATTGTTAAAAATAGAATAACAACTGTTAAACTATTCCTAAAATGAAATTCTTTCTTTTTACTTTTTCAAAATGAATGAAGTCAAAAAAAGTCTTTTTATTGACTTTAAACTTTTGGCTAAAATCGACGCTAGGTCCATAACTAGTTTCATGATCCATTGATCTTCAATTTTCTCTTATTTTATTACTCACTGAAATAAATCTCACCTGGTTCTGTCCATAAGCATTGCAAGTGTCAGTTAATTCATAAAGCCCAGAACACAGTATTTCACAGAAAGTACTTTGTAAGGCCAAAGCATCTGCCTATTTCAAGTGGATTCTGGTTCTCAGAATCCAGACCAACATCTAAATGTATGTTTCTGAGGGATTCAGAAGACTCCATTCCATATCATACATGGAAGTGCGAAGTCTCCCTCAATTGCGATACAGAATGGTCCCGTGGCTAGAGAAACTAATTGAGTAGTTTGCTGTTAACACGTTCTTCCTCCCTTTACAAATTAAAATGACCATTTTCATATGTTCTTTCTTTATATTCTCCAGCAACGTGATGATTGTTTCACTAGTCTCAGTCAACCAGCAAAGAGAACCAACTTGGTGGTTTTCTTAATAATCTAGTGTTGCTATTGATTTCAAAGTACTTTTGTTTTCTTTTTCTCTGTCAAATAATTCCATAAAGATAAATGTTCCTTGTTTTTCAATTTACATGTTCCCACTTGAATGAACAAAAGACCCTAGACCTTTATCTTTCAGGACAGAAAAACAATTACCAGATCAGCTAGAGATGTGAGCTCATTTTGCTGTGGTTCTGCTGCTGCTGTTCTGTTTTTAAATATAGAGGACACATACTGAAGTTTCAGTAGAAGAGGAGTTACCACTAGAAAGATGAATTTTCTTATCTTCCAGATCCTTTTCTGCAGGGAGCTAAACATCAGTCAGCACTTGTTCCCTGTCTACTCTACCCCTGCTTATTCATATGTAAGAAGATCAAGCTTTGTTGCTTCAATTACTTATCTCACATTCATTAAGAAAGATTTACTGGATAGATATCTGCTCTGATAAAAACCTACTACTAGGATATTACTAATATGTAAGCATATCAGACTTTTAATGATTATATTGGTCAGATCTTTGATCTCCATGTAAGAAGTTTAGATTGTTTTTAAAGGGTTACTTTGATTTGTTTTCTCTTATGGGAGCACCACACATTTATTAAACCACAGATCATTACCAGCTCCCAAAAGGTCTTTATTTCTTCTTTCTTCTTTATACAGGTTTATGTTTACAGCATTATGAGCAAAATCTTCCTTCCTCTCTGGAAGACTAGTAATGTTAGGAATAACACCATCCAGTGTTATTAGCCCATAGTGTCTGGAAGGGCCAGGTAGGTACACACAGGAACAGTGCAACAACCATGGAACTTCATCACGGAAAAAGGCAAGAGGAAGGGAGTGAGTTGTATCCAACCAAATGTATTCATGAGATGATAGTACACAATAATGTGTCTTTCACTTCCATCCAGAACAACTCTGAAGGGCAAAATTCTGGTTTACAATGGAGCAGAAATGTTCCTCTGAAACGGAATGATTCCTTGCAATGTAATAATGTACAGTAAAGCAAAAAGTGAAAATGACGTCTGGAGACTGACTCCAGTGCTATTCAATAAAAAGACTGAGTGGGTATTCCTGTAGCATGAATTTAATTCTGAAGGGTAGCCAACATAAAAGTAAATACATTTCTTTTATCTCCAGTAAACATTTCTTTTATCCCCAGCAAATTTCAACACTTATTCTTGTTCCTTTATATTTTCCAATGAATAGGCTAACATAGCTTTTCAGAGAAAGACCTACAGCACATCTTTAACTCCAAACAACTTGCTTAAAATAGTATATAATCACATAATAAAGGACTGTACCATAATGCAGATGCACAGATGCAAAACAGAATTGCATGAGCTACCTTAATTCTGTCTCTAAATGATTGGCATTGTATTCATGATACCACTTCCTTCATGCAGTTCTTTGGCATTCAGTACCATTAATTTTGAAATTGCCATTAGAGCACTGGCTAATGATTGGTATGGGCACTGTACATCAGGTACTGAGCAGACAGACCATAAGTACAGACACACTTGCTACTTTAGAGAGGAGACTACTCCCCTACACCACTGCTGATGCATTTATTAAGACTCATCACAACTGTGAAAATTGAAAGTAGATACACGAACCAAGACTAAATACCTATGACACAGAAAAAGAAAAATGCTTTTGTGTTGTTGCTACTGCTCGTTTCTTTCTACCTGTTTTACAGGAAAAAAGCAGGTACAGAATCAGACTTAAACATTTACCCAAAAATCACATTTGGATTTCACAAGAACTCCAAGATTTGAACCTATTACAACTCTGGATCCAGGAGGATATTCAGCACTAGCAGCCTAACTCCACCAATACTAACCAAAAAATAAGACTTTTTTTCAACATTGTAATGTAGCACCAACACCTCAAAAATTAAAACAGCTATTCAGCTATCATTTGAAAACTCTCTAAATATCAAATTAGTTCATATTTAATTGAATACCTGCACCACAGTGTACCACTTGAACACTGCAAACCAAAACAGATTCCCCTGACTTAGCCTGCAACTCAGCTGTTTGTGCTGCACATGATGAATCATGCCCTATTTCGAGCCATTTTCCATACACTGAAACTTGCATTCATAAATTCACATTAGGCAGTTAATGGGACAGAATCAGGGTTGCTATGGCAACAGTGTGATGTGCTCTATCACTTAAGTGAGAAAATGAACACTAGTAATTATCACCAAGCAAATGGTATTTTTGCCTCTTGTATATGGTACCTTTTCAATGTTTGGTTTAGCTAAGGAATGGATTTGTGGCTTTTTACAAAGGTTAAAAATGCTGACTAAAATGACGATTCCCTGATCTCACACTAGAAGTGAGATAGAGTACCTCACTGAGCAAAGGCTGTAGTACTTTCATATTTGCTAACAATTTTTTTTACAAGATTATAATGATATTGGGAAACTACAGCCCTGATTTCAACAGTAGGGTGCATCATAGATGCAATTCATAGGATGAAAAACACGTGTCTCAATCTTGCTTTCAATTTGAAATTAAGATCATCTTAAGATGCACAAAGCCCAAATGGTAATAAAGAACATACATCTGCCTTTCTTATTAGGGTTGCAACAGATAATATTCTGTACTGCAGTAAAACATACTATTGCCAAAGCCTTAGCTGTTTTTGTGCACTTGCTTCCTCCTCTTTGAAGGTCAGTCTGCCCAGTAACACCTCCTGTGTTTAAAGGGACAGCAACAAGCAGAATACAGCTGGATTGCTATTTGACAAATATTAAGAAAGACATGATCTTATCACTGTTATGTTTTGTCTTATTATTTATTACAAGCATAGTTTAGAATTTGAAATATTTAAGTTAATGTCTTTAAAAAGAGAGAGAGAGAGATAGAGAGAGATCCATTCACATTTAAACTCTCTACCTTCTGCCTTTGGTCTGACTCTCCTTTAACCTCCAGAGGTCCGAGGATCTGCTCTTTTTCAAGCTTTCAATATGTTGGTAGATAATTTGAAACTCTTCCTATTTTCATGAACACTGAACACAGCAGCTACCATTTTTAACTTAAATTGGCCCACTGAAACTGCCACTGTCCAGTACATATATACATATGCCACTGCCTTATAGGTTAAACAACCACAGACGAGTAATTTGTCCTCCATGTGAACAGAAGATTAAGGTGTGATTATTCAAAGATTTTTCAAAAGGCCTGTCATCAAAGTACTCAAAGCCAGAACATACAGCACATCTTTAACAATTACGAATACACTTGATTACATCCTAAATTTTCTTAGCAGTTTAGGGATAATAATTGAAGGAAGAATTCAAAGAAGGAGGCTTAAAGTTGAGACCCTACCTAACTTTACAGCCACTGCCAGACCAGGACGCAGATCTGCCTCTCACTGCTGGAACAGACCATGAAGTGTGCATGGAATTGTTTTTCTCACACTACAGAGTCCCAAGAGACTAAATTAAGGATTCTTGTCCTATGGTAACATTAGCATTCTGAAATTATGTATACAGCTCAGAGGAGTCTGAAGAAGAAAAGAAACATGCTTGACTGATAAACAATATTCAAAGGAATATGAGAATAAGGAGATAGCACAAAATGAGTAAAACTCAAGGGATGCAACCATCACCTGCAATGTAAAGCACTGAAAAATAATAACACTTAGAAAGTTGATAAATAACAGCCTTATTTTAGATCAGTATTATATTGTTTATATACTTTTATAAAATAATAGACTTTTAGATAGCATAAGGTGTGGATCTTCCTAAGAGTGCAGTATGGCAGAAGGACAACGTTTTTATCGGCTATATTTCAAGAGGCTAGGAAAAAAAAAAAACACCAAAAACAAGAAGCATGATCAGATAGTCAGAGACAAACATATTTCCCAACTTTCCTCAATATCTAGTTTACTAAACACTCCTATAAAGTTTAGTTTTGTATACATATATTTGGATATCCAAAGATGATTTTCCATCTAACTGGGACTGTTGGGTTTATTAAGTAGAGCTTAGCTGCAGCTGCTCTTTCTTCTTCACCCAAATTTTTTATCTGCAGGCTCACAGGCAATCTTTTTCTTCAGATTTTAAAGCAAAATAATGTAATTTTCAGTTCTAGAGCTGGCTGGGGAGTTAAGGAGGTTTAAAGACTACCCTTCAGATAAATAATCTCTATTATGTGACCTTATGATCAGTGGTATTTTGTAGCATAGACTGCAATTTCCATGTTGTCAGTGGAGATAGTTTTGGGCTCTAAACACTTTTCATTGTAGATTCCTTCCTCAGGCAAATTGTAATAGCTGCTGTTCTTCTGTGTATTTAATGATGAAACCATGGCCACTCAGAAAAGCAGGTGGCACAAGTTGAATTCTAATGTGGAACATAAGCAACATTTTGTAAACAAGCAAGAAATAGTTTAAAATACAGATTTAGAGTCATATGTTTCTATCTCAGTGTAATCATCTCTCTGTACAGGAATATTTTCTGCACTTCATTCCCTTGATTACATTGAAGATATCTCAATGCTTCTGGAAAAAATGGCAAAATGACTATATTTTGATGTTTTAGAGAGCAGGCAGCCAGAATTTACCGCACTGAAGCCAATGGTCTTAAATTAGTTACCAGCTTGTATAGTCTTCATGCTTTTCCTCACTCCAACATACAACCAATGATACAGCATACTTTTTTTTTTCCCACTAATTGTACAAATAAGTTTTTTCTTGCATAAGTGATTTTAGTAAACCACAGAGAAGTCCAAATACTTACCAGAGCTTCACCAAAAACATAGTTACTCACACATAATTTATAAGATCCCTCTTCATAGTGACCTCCTAAAACTTACCACCAAAGCAAACATCCCAGATGAGAGAGACATTCTATTACTCTTTGCAGAAATTATATCTGCAATCTATCAAATAAAACATCCTGCATAAAATAAATTATCTTACTTTAAGAGAAAATCCTACTTACTTTAAGAGAGAAATCGCTGATAGTCATCTTGCTAAACGCAGAGAAGAACGTTGAATATTTATGTACATGAGGAAGGATTCTCATACTGCATTTTCTGCTACTCAAAAACTTCATTTAAAGAGGGAAAGAAAAGGGAGAGAGGCCCCTAAAAGAGATTTGTGTCTGTGTAATCTTGAAATTCTGTATTTGATTCAGCCATTGACACTTGTAAAAACAGAGTCTGGGCTTTCAGCTTTGTACTAACAAGGTTTATATCAGACCCAGCACTGTTTGTCCTCTCTTAGCTACCATAGACAGATGGACACTGCATTGTCTTCTTGCACTCGAAATAGGAGCAGTGCACATCCATTACTAACCTAAATTGCACCATTAGATTATCTCAACACCCAGATTCAGTACTGATGGCTATGAACTCAAATATTTTTATGTTCTAAAAAACATTTTTTTTTTGCGTTTTACCTCATCAGGACTTGAATAATGGCTGACTTCAACCCAAGTAGCTAAAACACAACTGGCATTCCTCCTTGACACCACTGAATATTCTGTTGTCATTTTTTCAACAGCTCCTAAAACTAGGACACATTGACAAGCATCCAGATTCCCTCAGATTTATTCCAGATTAAGAGAAGAGTACATATCCAGAGATGTTATGGGTGCCTTATCAAAAGCCAAAACCAGAGAGGGGAAGAAGAAGAGATCTACCATTTACTATTAGTTTTTGATATGTGTTGAAGCGCAGACAAGAGGCACATCTGTATTAATGTTCTTCTCAGATTCAGATAGGCTTAACAGTTTGCAGAAACATCTCCTAATTTACACAGAAATTTTTTAGTATTTGTGCAAGGAATATCTCTTCCCAACAAAATCTTTTTTAAATTTACCCCTCTAGTTTCTGATTTTTGTTTTCCTGAAGTTCAGAATATCAAACAATACTGAAAAACACAGATGATTTTTAAATTCATAACTACTAGTTTGACAAAAGGAAAGCCTACACCAATGCAAGCACTTCTGAAAATCGCACATGTAGAAGATGTAAGATATTAAACCTTGTGGAAAACAAATGGATCTGCTAAGTGAGCAACGCTAAACAGTTTTGTTCTCATGGCTTTCTGCCACAATGTTGGATATGGACTCTTACTTACATAACAAGTTAAAAAGAAAAAGAAAAAAACCAGTAAGTTTAAGTTCAACAAAAGTAAGTTCCAGGTTCTCTGTACCTGAGAGGGAACAACGTTGGACACAGTCACAAACTGGAAGACAAGTGGCTGGAGGGCAGCTCAGCAGAAAGGGACCTGGGAGTGCTGGTGACAGTGGGCTCAGCATGAGCCAGCAGTGTCACCTGGTAGCCAGTATGGCAAAATGCACGTTGGGGTGCATTAAGCACAGCAGAGCCAGCCGCTCAAAAGAGTCGATTCTCCCATTATATTTAGCATTGGTGGGGCTTCACCTTGAGTGTTGTATGGAGCTCTGGGTTCCACAATGTAAAAGGGATGTTAAGATCCTTGAAAGTGTCTATACAAGGACAATGAAGCAGGTAACAGGGCTGGAAGGCATGTCCTGTGAGGAGAGGCTGAGGGCACTTCGGCTGCCCAGCCGGCAGAATAGGAGGCCCAGAGGAGACCTTGCAAGAGAGAGACCCTGCTCCCTGCAGTCCCTGAGAAGGGGAAGCAGAAGGAGATGCTGGGCTCTGCTCCTGGGAACTGATGGCAGCGAACTGCACAGAGCTGCCAGGGGAGGGCATCAGGAAACATTTCTGTACCGTGAGGGTAGTCAGACACTGGGACAGACTTCCTAGCGAGGTGATTGATGCCCCATGCCTGTCAGTGTCCAAGAGGTGTTTGGACAATGCACTCAATAAATAACACGCTTTAACTTCTGGTTAGCCCTGAGGTCAGGCAGGTGAGCTTGATGATCTTTGAAAGTCCCTTCCAGCTGAACTTTTTTATTCTATTCTAAGCATTATCAGTGTGGACACAAAAGTAAAAGATGCAAAAAGCAATTTCTACATGTGATAGAGTCAATGAGCCCACAGAAGAGAAGGAAAGAACTTGTTATCCTCTCTTCATGATACCATTATAAGCACATGCAAGACGAGAAGCAACTGAAATTTAAGTTACTGATGCCAACATATTCACACAACTTTAAAGACATCCACTAAATACCATATTTAATGGAGCACAAACAATATTATAAACAAAAGAGAAACGACAGTTTCTCTAATGTCTGAGCAGATGTCTACACAATTACTCTGCATCTCAGGGGTTTCCTGAGACTCCTACTACATCTACATTTCACTTTCACAATCAAGGATAAGAAGTATTAAAAATCTTCTCTGAGATCAAGAGGTCAGCCACAAACCTGTTTAAGCTCTTACAGTTCTTCTGTACTATGGTATATTTAGCAGAAGAATACAGTAATAAGTAGAAGAGATGAATTTTCTGACATTCCTTGCTTGTATTCAACGAAGGAGGGAGTTGCTTGTTTGAGGATTGTGGTCCTGCTCTGTAGGAATCCATAAAATCCCATATATGCTATTTATCTTGTTCCTCTCAAGGAGATTGTTATATGAAAATATGGGGTCATTTCAAAATGAGGCTAACTGCATTTAAGCAGGAAAATAAACATTAGAAACAGATAGCACAGTAGCTCGCTCTTCAGAAACAGTAAGATGCTCTTTGCCTTAAGATCCTGCCATTGAAACAGCAGTGAGCCAACTGATATTGTCAAAGCCAATTCAAATGCAGCTAGCAAAACAAAAAGTAATACTCATGAAGGAAGAGTATTTTTTTGGGAGGGATGGTTAATTCACCATGAATGCAAGTGCTTAGATGAAATTAATAATTAGAAAGCCCTTTTTTGGAGTGTTAATAAATAAACGCACTCCATTTATTTTTTCTTCAGGTGTTAGGATTAAACTGTATCTTGTTCTGAGGAAGTTGTCCCTGAATGTGCACAGATCACAGGACATAGCTCCCAAAAAGAACTGTGTGGTTTAGGACAGGACCTTTCAGCTGTGTGTTGCGGAAGGATGCTTAGAAGTAAAAATATTGAGTAGGAGACAATACTGGGGAGGACAGAGCACAAAGACAGGGATCCCAGAAGTCTTGACTCCAAATGTGTAGTACAAGAGCAATACCTTCCTCTCAAAACAACAGCTGTAACAGGGAATGGTGAAAGAAAGTGTACCTTGGATTGCCATACATCTACTATGACAAGGAGAGCCTGTTCTGGAGCTCTGACCCAGCACCTGAGTGGCTGCTTTGCTCCTGGAGCAGATTACACAAGTAACTCCACCATCAACACCACCACTTCTTGCAGTGGGATCTCTGCACTAGGAAATTCATCTGTCTCTCACACCACATTTTCTGATAATGTTGGAAAACTCCATCTCTCCACTATCCGTGTCTGAAAGATAATCAAGGCAGTACTAGGCTGCAAGACATTTGGGTCAAAGTCCAGAATGCCCTCAAATTGACATTAACGTTTTTGCAGGTCATAGTCTTGACAACAAGCCCATAATGAGTCACTGCCCAAGAGTAGCATGACAGAGCATTGTACCAGTGTATGCTGTTTACACAGAGAGTCACAAAAGTAGCATTTGCTACTTGTGCTCATTAGAGAACAACAGTATTTCAGAAGAGGAAGGTCATTAGCTGCATTACTGTAGCTGCTTTCCTGCATTATGGATGATAACAGGATGCAACAACCAGTTTTGGCGCTAAACTCTTCCCTTTCCCACACAGGTAAATCCTTCTCATTTTGAGGGTGAGCTGGGAAGGACTGGGTCATTTTCTTCTCTCCTTTATTAGCCCCACTTTGAGTGCTCTTCTCCCACTCCAGTCACTTGCTAAGGATTGCCAGTCTCACAGAGCAAGTTAAACTAGCTCTAGACACAGCCTCATGTACCTGCAGTTCCATATATTTGATTTTGCATATTTGTCCCTGTTGTATCTGCCAAGAAGGCTGAATGTATGGCAGAGATACTGACGTTAATTAAGTGGTTATCAAAAGCAGCATGTACACTTGAGGCAGTTTCAGATGTGACAGCTCTCAGCAGTCCTTGCTCTCCCAGTGAGATCTCTTCCTTCTGCCTGGAGCAGCCCAGCACAGCCCATGGGTTTGCACTGTGGCTGCCCTGCCCACACCCAGGCACAGACTTCTGCAGAGGGCCAGCATGCTGACTGAACAGCAGAAGCTGGTCCCAGGACATCGCTGCCATTTTTTCTGCTTGTGCTGCCTCTTCACCTGCCCAGCCATGGTAAGCACAGCTGTAATTGCTCATTCCGCTGATTGCGTGCGATAGTCATAATGATTGCATATCCTGCAGGTTTCAGTGATCATCATGTTTCCTCAATTTGTTTGAGATTCAGAGCCCCTCAACACCAGACATGTCAACAGATGACACAGGTATGTGAGAAGAAACAAGCTGTATGAGTATATTTCTCAGTACAGCAGAACATGTTTCAATGACATTGCTTCTTATAAGGGAATATCTCATTTCAGAAATAAATCAACCAGAAAAAAATGGAATACCAAAAATCACATTACAGTTGTATTTGATAGTATTCAGTCTATGCAAACAAAAGTGAACAACTTCAAAACTCTCTGGGATCCTACATGAAGAACACATTTTCTTGCACTGCAGAAATGAGAACTCTGGAGAACAATAGTATAAACTGTAATCTGAGACTATTACATCTAGCTGAAAAGACAAAGGCGAGCATCCATCTGAAAACATCCCATGGTAACTGGAACATAATTTGGATAAGAAATGTGACCCTCATCATGCAGGGGCAATGAAAGCTTTCTACACAAGTTTAAAATGTGCTCGTCATTAAAAACACGTATACTAGTAGTTAAAAAACATCACCCAGCAAGTCATGCACATCCTCCATAATGCCAGAGGATGTGACTAGCTGTCTCAGAAATCTGTTAAAAGTGATATATTAAAAAGAAATCTGCATCCCCAAGCCATTAAATATATGTTTATAGACTTTATCTTCAGACCACTTAATGCTAATTATTACTATTAATATATTTGTTTGCAAGAGTGTTTGCAGAAGGCTACAATGAAAAAATTCAGCAAATTTGAAAGATATCTGTTAAAAAATGAATCAAAAAGCAGTTAATAGTTATGGAATTTTCACACAGTTCTAATATAGCCCCAATAATATTCAAAGAAAATGGCATCTAATAAAAGAATTTTTGTTGTTTAAAAAAGGCTAATTTAAGCATATTTAATTCATCTAAAAAACAGAAACATTATGGCCTTAGTAGAAGAAATTCCAATATAATATTCAAAGGAAAGTCACAATTAGAAGCCTTCAAACTAAAGGTAATTGCTTTGCAACAACTAAAATGAAACCTTTTTATGTTATTTGCATTGAAAAGAAAAATCAATAAAAGCCTTGGGAAATGCAGCATAAGAAGTAGTACAGGCGATAAAATGATCCTTTCATGTTCTGATTAAGGGTTTGTGGATAATGATGTATATTTGAGGCAAATATCAGAGCAATCTAGATAAACACAGGAAGCATTCATTATATTAAAAAAAAAAGCAGAAGTAAGAAAATCAACCTTTTTGGTTTGGGAGTGTTTTTTTTTTCTTTTTCATTTTTTTGTCAAATCAGAGATTTTTTAAGATTTGTATAAAGGATATATACCTTTTAGATCAATGTCTGAAAATTCCTTCCTCAAGTTAGAAACTCCAGACACAAATTACAGAAGACCCATTGGTCTCCTTGAACCCTAGGGGCAGAAATCCGTCTGTCGATGACAAATAGGAATGATGTGACATTTATGAAGCTTCTTTCAGGTGAAAGATTTTTTCAGTGTTCGGAAAATACCGTGATATTTCTCATTCACAGTAATCAATTTCAGAATATTCTCTCTTGATACAGAATAAAAATTAGCGTAACTAAACAAAGTAATTCCTTGGATATCAATTCTGAATAAACATTTTGTTACAGGGGTGATCATATCAATAGGCTTTATTAATCAAAGAGGTAAGTTCAGATACAATGCACTATTCACCATATTATGCTCTACAGAACTGTTAAAATAGCTGTGCTTTTCCCCATTGGAAGATGTAATCAAGAGTCTAAATGAGATACTTAAGATTCTAATAATGAGGAAAAGACAAGATGTCTACTACAAACAATACATGATGGGTCAGTATCAGGTGACCTGTATGAGATTTTGATGAATCTGTGTGAGTAGCTAAGAGCCAGTCAGTAGGATCTCATTCAGGAGATGTGACCTTTTTACTTTGATATTGACTATACTTCTAGGTACAAGATTCATACCCAACAGAAGAAAAAACAGATCTTAAATTTATCTTGGGAAATGATCTGTCTACATGGTGGGATATACTTTGCTCAACTGACGGCATAACATCAGACCCAACCTAAGAAAAATTTCCAGTTGAACAATCTCATCTGACTGGAGATGATGCTATCAAAGAGTACTTGCAACAGATGAATAAACTAATCTGTCTCCAGAATAAGACAGGAAGAACAATAATACAGGTTCAAAGGTTGCTCTCTGGGAGACTGGAAAGCTAGAATTGGTAGATACTACAGAAATATTTGGCATACACCACTATACTTGTTCTCTGATAATTTGAATACTGTACTACAAAAACATGAGCATTTTATTTTGGCTTTTACAGAGAGATTTTCTGTGGGAAGTCAGATATTGCATCAAATCAGAGAAAAAATCTCAGTGGATAACGTTTTTAAGGGTTTGCGAAGTGATAGTAACTTTCTTTTGAATGTGTTTGCAGCAGAAGCTCTTTCTAACAATGTGAAAAGGTCTGAATTGTGATTTACATTCTCTCTATGTCCTGTAAGCTACTCAAGATCAGTGCAAAATGTACACAGGCAGAAAATGTACATGGCAAAATGCAGTCTGAAAACATCATCTCTAGAGATCATCCATCAATTTGTATTCTCAGTGCTGATGACTAGAGAAGGCCACAAGGTCATTGCTGTATAGAAAGAAACTATAAAAATGACTTACGATGAAACGAGGAAACTTCCGGGTGCAGATTCTGTTGCAATTCAACATGTAGGTACTTGTGTTCATCAAATAACTGACGAACCAAGCACAGTAATGAGAAATTTAGTTCTATCCAGGCAAGAAGTACATGGATTTTTCTTTAGTTTCTGACTTCAGAAATCTGGTCATACTCCTTCTACATTAATAATGCATATGTCTCTTAACCAGCTTCACCAGGACAAAGTTGCAATTCCTAGTAAAGAATGATCTCCACTGCAGAAAGTATTGCACACGCTGCTCACTCTTCAGCTAGTACTCTGCCCCTGCAATGAGTGTTTTTTATCACCTCTGCCACTGAAGCTGCACCATTCACAGCTCACTTCTGATAGACCAACTGCTTTCCCTCATTCATTAATAAATGGATCTCCCTGGTTTGCATATTACCCGTCCACAAGTACAAGTGATGGGACCCTGACTTTGCCAACAGATGCAATGCTTTCAGCTGCTCTGTTGGTAGCAGGAAGACCAGAGTGGGCTGCATGGGAATGCAGGTTCAACAACACATGACTGCATATGAGATCAGCATTCCCAATATGTTTCACAAAGAGCTGGATCTTGGTTTCTGTGACATCCCTTGTCTTCTCTGTGGTCATCTTCATTGAACATTCTTTTATGATGAGATGAGACTGAAGACACAGCCTTGGTGCTGGCCTGTGAGAAACTTCCCTAGCACACTGTGACTCTTTTCTTCACTCTGCAGTCTTTCTGTTTCTTCCTCCCCCACCCCTAAACTGCAGATCCCCAACAGGCACAAAAAGTCTCTAAGATAGTACATGAATTTCCTTCTTCCTTAAGGCTGACATTAATACACTATCATGGTCCTAGAAAAGGCCTTGGGGGAGCTCTTGTCAGATCAAATGGTAGTGGTTAAAGTTATTAAAGAAATAAAATTGGTGTTAAAACCAAAGGGAAAAAACTCTCCATGCAGAGCAAGGGACATGACTGAGGAATATCTTCAGATGTTGCAAACAGAGCTCTTCTGTTTGTTTCTCATTATGCAAGGCTTGCAACAGGATGGAGAGCTGCCCTTGAGGGGGAATGAGCTCTCCACTGTTCTGGGGATGTATAGTTCTATTTATGTTCTTGCCTTCCCATAGAATTCTTGAGTTCTTGGTTGGTTGGTTGTTTCCTTTGTTGTTTTTTTTTGTTTTGTTTTGTTTTGTTTTGTTTTGTTTTGTTGGTTTTAACTTTGTTTGTTTGTTTGTAGTAATCAGACAAAGCATTAAGTGTTTCCTCTGGATAATCAGAATAATTTATTCAGAAAGACACCTCAGAGCTCCAGTCCAACCTTCTTCTCAAGGAAAAGTCTGCTGAGATCACATTGCTCAGGGTTGTTCCCCAGGTGGGTCTCAAAAATATCCAAGGATAGCAACTGCACAAGCTGTGTGGGAAATTTCTTCCCATTCCTCAAAGGGCAAATGCTCCAGCATGAACCATCACGGTGGCCCTCTGCTGAGCTCACTCTGGTTTATTGACTACTTTCCTGTAGAGGGAGAGTCAAAATCAGAAGCACTATTTCACACAGGATATAAGGAGTACTGAGTAAAAGGGGAAATCAATTCACTTGACCTTGGCTACACGCCTGTTCAAACAGTGGAGGATGTTGCCAAAACATAACACCGGCTCATGCTTGCCTGGCTGCCCACCACAGCCCCAGTGATCTTTCCACAGAGATGCTTCCCATACAGGCAATCTCCAGCATGTATCCCCACCATAGTTTCTTCCTTCACAGGAAAAAAGCTTCGTATTTATCATTCTTGAATTTCATAACATACTTATTTATTAGTCCATTCCTTCAGGTTGGCTAGGTTCCACTGGATGGCAGCCCTGTTCCTGACTGTTTTGACTGGTTCCACTCTATTGGTGCAAGACCTTACAATCAAGTACTTCATTACCTCCTCTAAATTATTCAGATATTGAACACAACGAGAATACATCCTGTAGCACTCTGCTGGATACTGGCCTCAAGGTAGAATGCAACACATGAACTATTGCTCCCTGGATATAATAATGCAAACCATTTTTCTCCACCAGACCACAAACATCCTCTCTTATGATACCATCTTAAAAGCCTTGCCAAAAATGGAGGTAAATGATATCCACTGCTTTCCCCTCATCTGCAAATCACTATCTTTTATCATAGAAAGCAATTAGGTTGATTAGCCATAATTTACCTCTCGTAAATCTCTGCTGACTGCTCCCACTGACCACCGCCATCTTCATGTGACCAGAACTCTGTTCCAAGATGATTTAGTCTATGATTTTCCCTAGCATCAAAAAAGGTTCAGCTAAAGCATTCCTACTAAAAATAAAATAGTTGTTTTCTCCCAGACTGAGACTGGGGAAAATCACAAGTTTTTCTCTGAACCAGACGTGAGATATAGTAGTGAGACGACTGAAGGCAGCTGTTAACTCCGAGCCCTGGATTTCTTCCAGCTGTCAAAGTGGCATTTTCTGTTGTGCTATTTCATCTGGTGCTATGGTCCAGTTTCCTTGCAAGAATTCCTCTTGACAAGTTCCGAAACAGTGAATAATCTTGGTTTTGCATGAAGCTGTTCCCTACATTACTAAGAGAAATAAATATCAATTTCACTAAGTATCTAATCTCATTGAGGAAGGATCCCTGAAGAAATAAATTAATGTTTTATTCTCATCAGTCAGAGCATGCTGAAATCATAGAATCATAGAATCATAGAAACACTAGGTTGGAAAGGACCTACAAGATCATCTAGTCCAACTGTCCTCCTATCACCATCCCTACCCACTAAGCTACTAAATCATATCCCTTAGCACTTCGTCTAGACACTTCTTGAACAGCACTAGGGACTAGGACTATCTTCCTACATTGTTATTTGCACCGTTTTTTGAACAAATATATGGCTTTTACTGAGAACTGTCCACAGGCCCCTTCAGAGATCTCAGAGGTGATGAGGGGATGGGGCTGAGCCAAGACTTTACAGAGGGAGATGTAAATGCGCAGAAAGCACCTGTCTTAATTTCTAGCTGGGACAGCCTCTCCTCAGCCTTGGAGAGCTGCTGATTGCACTTCGTGATACTGCCAGATGTTCAGGTACCATTAGTTGGGTAGGTGTCTGCCCCACTTCACTCTTAAACACTCCTGAGCCCTGCCCAGGATGGTGGGGATCTAGAGAGGAAGATAGGTGTTCAGGATATGATGGATCTGCTATGCTTATTCTGAAAGCACAGGAGAATTAAGAGCAAAACAAGAACAACCCACCTTCTCTTAATATATGTCTGTAAACTGAGATTCCATTTTTCTTCTCTAACCACAAAACAGCAGTGAATTGCAGTAGCCTTCTATCCTTTGAAGTAGGTTTGGAGCACAGATGCTGATTTTGCACCTTATTTAAAGGCACAGCAAAAGCAATTAATTTCTAGGCTCCCCCTACCTTCTTCCTCCAGATCTTTTCAGAAACATTCATCTGTTTGAGATACAACAGTTGCTGAGAGATTATTAATTTAGACAGCTGCTTCACATTTCCCCACAGAGTTAGCTTGAAGTCACAGATATGCATATGTATACGTGTATGCAGACATGTATATGCATATCCCTAGCAAGCAGAGATATGCTGCTTCTAGCAAATGAAACCAAGCAAAACATAACCTGACAGAATATCAGATAACTATATCAAAGCTCAGAAGAGTTATGAATACAGGTAAATACTGAAATTCATTAATACACAGAATAGAAGAATGATCATCTCAGCACGACACATTGAAGTAGAGCAATTTCAGCTTTAATTTTCTGCACATTCTGAAACTTCAGATAGATAATAAGGCTCTTTTTAAAGTTAACCTTAAAATATCCCTTAAAACTCATCTTTTTTTTTTTTAATCTGATATTTACTCTGCATATTCTAAAACATCCACAGAACAGCTTGAATTTTGTATTGCCAGTACAACTTGGTTGAACAGCAAACAGTAGCACCATTTATAGTGTCTATGATGGAAGCACTTGAAAAACACAAATAAAATTAGATTACATCAAGAATATTATAGAAAAGATCCTAGCCTAACTCTTTAACATCCTTTGCCTTTAAGTTTTACATTATTTACAGTATGTAGACAATGAGTGATTTTAGAAAGGAGCAAATTATTAAAACAAATTTACATTATCTGCATATTAAAGTAAGTTAGAGAAGTTTGTGCTGCAGGAATAGCCTTAATGGGAAATACAATTCCAACTGT
Source organism: Penelope pileata (assembly GCA_013396635.1). Taxonomy (NCBI): domain Eukaryota; kingdom Metazoa; phylum Chordata; class Aves; order Galliformes; family Cracidae; genus Penelope; species Penelope pileata. The sequence goes on from WBMW01004653.1 coordinate 1,010,221, forward strand.
ACCTTAGAACAGGTATTAGAATAATTGTAGTTAAAATAGGAAAATGGATCAAAGATAGCAGTTAAAACAAGGACTTCACTTTTGAGCATTAGTTAAAGAAATGGAGAAAAAGCATTGACCTGAACTCCAGCCTGCAGAATGGAACAGATATGGCACTGGTAAAATACACCTCTGAAAAGAATACAAGGAACTTGTGTACTGAGTGCAAGTAGGTGGCAAATTTTAGTTAAAACAAAACAGATGTGAAATTTTGCCTTTTTTCAACTAGTCATGGAAAAACTATCCAGGTTGCAGACTAACAATAATACATGCAGAAAAGACCCTAAGCTTTTTTATTTTTCCTTTTTAACCTCACATATCTTCATTTCAAGTTTAAATATAAATTATGTACAGATTGTTCTTGCAGCTCTTTTACATATGTTTCAAATTTTGGAGGTTTGCTTTATTTTCCTTACCTCACCCAGAATATTATTGTTACCCAGAATAGCAGACGCAATTGTAAATAAATGCATGCCAAGTGGACTTCTCATTTTATTTTATTTTCCGTGGTTTTACTTGCTGTTGCAATGAATTTCAGCAGATCAGTTTTCTCCCTCTTTTACTAGGAGATTTGAAAGGCTGTAAATGAATTATCAGCTACACTACCTACCACAGATCTACATGAGACATCATTAAGCAAGAAAGATGTCTTACTCTTTTTTATACAAAAATTCTGAGCAGTCTTTAGATGTTGCTAAGCTCAGGCTACAACACCATAATCTGATCTGGCTGTGACAAAGATTAAGATTAACATTGTAAAGGCTGATCAAGAAGAAAAGGTCACCCTTACAGATAAGGAACAATGAAGGACAAAGTATCTATCATACAAAAAAACATGGGGATTTTTCAACAAAACTTCTAAATTGCTCAGCTCACTGAAAATTGTTGGTCAAAATCTTTCGAGAGAATAAATCTAATTCTTCTGTCACTTACAAATATTCTGTAACCTGTCAAAAATACTTCCAGAAGATTTGGAATAAAAAATAATGTTCACCTCTGTGTTAATTTCACTTAGATGACAGAAAACATATGTTCTGTGAAGACTGTTTCGGCAGGAGGAACTTCAGACTTAGACTCTCCGCCACACCCCAAATCCTTCCAAGAATTGTTTCACATACGTAATTATAGGCAGAAACATGCTTATCCTAATGGTGTCACTAGAATACATGAAAATTTAAATCCTGAATTGTCATAAGAGTACTTGTAGGACAGAAAAGCCATCAACTTTTATATCCTTCAAAGAGGAGAGGGTAGAAAAATGTAATCACTATTCTGTTACCTCTTGCTAAAACCCACAATGAAAATTAGGTAATAATAACAATAATAATAACATCACTGTCATTTCAAAGGCAGCTGACAGATTTAGTAAAGGAGAGATACCAGACCTATTGAATGGACTTATTGAAGTATTCATAAACTGCAGCAATAATGAAATACAAGTTGGCAGTGTTCACAATTTACTCCTGAAGAACAGAACATGAGCATATCTGAGTCCACAACCAAGCCTTTATTGTTAACATTCACAACACTAAAACAGTAAGATTTAATCAGAATGTGTACAGTCTCAGATTTTTGGTACAGGATCTTTCCTCAAAAAATCTGTTTCTCTGAGAGAGATCTCAATCCTCTAGTAACCTACTTGGATTTCACAGGGCAGAGATGACAAACCAACCTGTATGAAACAGCAGAAAGACAGTCTAAAACTCAATGTTAGAATGAACCAGTAAACAAATAATCTCAAACATTTAAACAAGCCAATAAATTCCCTGCATCTCTATGAGAAAACCTATTTTACAGTTTTCCACAGAGAGTAGGGGTGCATGCCTACATACCGATTCACAGCTAGTATTCATATACCATCCAGGAGCTAAATTATGAAGTCCTAAAGGAAAAATAAAAGATCTACCCAATACAATAGGGCAGAATTGTATCTGAATAGAATTAGAGAAACACAATCTAAATCACCATCTGAAAATGCTGAAAAATTTGAACCCATGTTTGCTTAGGAGCATAAAGGCATCCCAATCCTTGATATTGTAAATCAAAGTGCAGTTTATCACATGGAATAGGACTCATATTTCTGTCTAGCAAATGCTGTATATTAAGGTGCAAATATGCATTGCATATCTCTTATAGAGCAATTCAGACAAACCCTGATATGTTGGACTCATTGCAGTACAATCTGTCTGTATGAAATGGCTATTTGTCCAAGATTTCCAGATGTTTGGCATCCCAGCAAAGACCTGTCCTGAAAGAGCATTTCCACAAGGGTAAAAAAAAAAAAAAATTAAAAAACTGATGTCTGATAGACCCAGACATGCAGCCATTCTATTGTTGAACAGTTTATAGCAGGTCAGCATTTTATCCTAAAGAACAGAACTGAAAACACCCCCAAAATATTCGCATCTCATTAAAGAAAACA
>WBMW01004653.1:1012708-1110443 GCA_013396635.1 Penelope pileata
AAGAGAGAGAAAATTGTTATATTTTATCAAACATTACAAGTTATGTGTTTTAGGAACCCACAAATGAAATCATGATATCTGCTACATAAAAAGCTGAATAATTGCAGATCCAAAGTGATATGGCTTATAAAATAAAATACAAGCATCTCTCCATGTAAAATGTGAATATCCAATGCCCACAGATTTTCTTTGTTAGCAGTAACACAGGGATTACACATGATTAGCTGCTGCAGTCATTGTGAGAAAAGAGGCAGCAGCCCTCCAGCACAGGCTGTCTGTGAGCAGAATAGGAAAGTGTTTCCTTTCCCTCTGAAGCAGACAGAGCTCAAACTAAAGCTATATGCAGTTCAAAGACTTCAAAAAGCACATGCCATGGCTCAGGTTTTAGATGAATCTGAAAGCACCAGCTTCAGCAGGCACTGGAGGTTTTAGGTCTTCAGGCAGGCAGTACTTTCAAAAAAATAATTAGGAATTAAATGCATAAATCCATGTAATGGCAACATTAAATTCTGAATTTAATGTCAGAAGTGAGCAAATCTAAAGTTAGGGGTTACATTGGCTGGCTTATCAGCTCACCATGCACCTACGTGTAATGCTTATGTTCAGGTTGGAAACCTATTTATTTCTTCCACACAAGACACATAAAAATTAGGTAAAGCACATTCACTGTGAAACATTTCCTTTTCATTGTCTGGAGGCTCTGATACAGTTGGCCCCCCAGCACTGCCAGATGGTATTTAGGAGCCTACTTGTACCTGCAGGACATAATTGCACAGGCACAGTGCCACGCTCAGCCAGAGCTGTATCTTGTCAGATACAAGCATAAACAACAACAACAAAAAATATAACTATGCCTTCAGAAAGCTGGCTGCAAAGATACAAGAAGGCTGTGCCACTCAGCAGAACACAACCTTGTGTGTAGTTGCAGACATGAAGGAGCTGCCAGCACCAATGTGCGAAACTGTCTTCAACACGTGAAGACCTTGAAATTTGAAAGTGAAAAGTTATTGGCTTCACTGAGGTACACGGAGCTAACAGCAAACTGTATGCCTTGCTGAAACAACAATAATAAACAGCTCAGCCCAGCGTTATGTGCTCAGGCCCAGCTGATGAACTTTAGCAATACTTCTCACACTGTAAACATCAAAATTTAGTGGCACAGATGTAGCAAGAAAGAAAAAAGGAATGGAGAATTTAAGAACTTCTAACTAAACATGAGGAAAATATATGAGACTAGATCAACTGAAACAACAATATAATCAATGGTAATATTTTGGAAAGGTTAGAAAGTTCAAAAGTAACAGAAATGTCACAATCCTGATGATTTGGAAATCTCACTCATTTAAGCTGACTACATTTAAAGCAGTGCATATTAAATCACATGCTTTTCCAGATGAAGGATACAGATGAAGGATTTTACACTACTTTACAATGTCTGCATGAATATTTGGCACTTGACAATGAAACATTAGTTATTTTTAGTATTTAAACAGCAAACCTGCACTTTAGCTGTATTGTCTAAATCAACCTCTGACTCTGAAAAATTGTCTCTGGTCAAACATCCATTCCAGGATAAGAGTCTGCCAAACCCTAGTTTAGAATAAATTTATATGAAAGTTCATTCATTTCTGAAAATGATTTACATGAAAAGTTAAACAATCTTGAGTAGAACAACTTCTATCAGAGAAAGGAATTTTTCCAGGCTAAGAAAAGAATCAGTGATTAAGAGTATCATATCAACACTTTACCTAAAGCAATGCACTTTTATGTTGGTTCCTCAGGCCTTTCTCTGACACTGCCTGGTCGGTTAGAAAGAGTTCTGATTTTTACCTCTTGTTCCTTGATTGTAACCATTTTTTCAGAGAAAAGTCAGAGTGATCCACAAGGCACGTTACACTGACACAATTTATTTCCTACAGTGCTTACAGTTATTTGGAAACCAAGGCTACAAGAAAATTACCCAATTTACTTGAGGATACACATCTGGAGTTTAAAGGCATAACAATTATCTACAAAACTATCCTTGGTTTCTTTCTCAACCCCTTTCTAATTGCCTTCTCACTCTATACTGCCAAAACTAAACTTCTTTCAGGTTAAAACAAACAAATAAAAAAAACATTCTCTGTCCCTTTAAAGGACAAAGCGATTCAAATTTAATTTGTGCTTTTCAGGACAGGTTGCAAGTCCTTCTAGAGGAGACCTTGTAAATAGAGGACCCAACTGATGCACAGTGGACTCATTTATACATTAATTCAGCTCGTTGTTGCACTTTGCATTATTTACTTGGGGAAGTCACTGAATTCATACGTGCTGTGACAGGCCATAAGCATCTGCAGGGTATAGGCTCAAAACAAAAATTTAACTGTTCAGCTGAGAGACTAAGTACCAACATGTTATGATTTCCTCAGAAACACCTTAATCAATGCTATTCTTTTTGTCCACTGTCAAAGGCAGTAAAATCCATGGGACTTCCTTCTTCTGGTCTGTTATTTCTGGCCATTCTCTTGTATGAGCAGCAATATTTCAGAGATAGACCTCCCTGGGGTGGCAGAAATTGACCAGTTACTTCTACTGCAGTGTAAGATAACTTACAGATGTTTTAATATCTGGGATACCCTCTTCCTCAGGCAGATACAGGGTGGTGTGATCCACACCAGCAAGGCTGTTCTCCACAAGACTCCAAGCAGGAGGAGACAGCATGACAACCTCAGGACAGACAAGGATGCTCCCACTATTTACAGCAGCTCACAGATGTTAAACAGTTAACAATCCTGAACATCTCCAATCCTATTTTCATGTCTATTACAATACAGTATATTGTCTGAATGGCATAATTCTTATCATATTTATGAATTTTACGAGTGCATTGTGAATAAGCCTAATGTGATATGCCTGTATAAATTTCCCACAGTATCAGTTACTTGCTTGAAAGTCATTAAAAAAACAACATCAGAGTAGCAATAATACATCAGCAAATTGATTCATTCTCCTTCAGTGCCTTCCAAATGTCTTTTGCTGTCAGTTCTTGTTCTTTATACACATTTATTTATTTTTTGATGTCTGATAGAATTGTTTCCAAACAATACATTTAAATTAAATCATAAAACTTGTGCTGTGTTAAGCACATTATCCACCACCAGTGGAAGCATGGTTATGCTGAAAGACTTTGACTTCCCTACCTTACTGCAGTATTTAAATATACATATACTCATAGATTTATATTTATATACAAAAATATAACATGTACACTGATAACAGAATATAGCAAACAGTACAAATGTGCCAATGTTCAATTACAATCTGTATAATAATTGTAATGAATTATTTGGTCAACGCTATACTAATTGCTGCACTTACAAAGCATTTTAAATTTCTAAATGAATTTCCCAGAAAGATTAAAATAGTTGCATGATTGCAATTTTAATCTATATCTCCAAGTCTCTCCAAGTCTACTACTAGCTTAAAAATGTGATAAACTGTAAAATACCATATCAAAAAGGCTAACAGACCAAAAATAGAAAAAGACAATCATTCCTTTTTGTTGAGACTCCAGCCACACATAACTAGATTAGGAGTATGGCAAAGAGATTGTTAACATCCTATCTTTGTTAGAAAGAGACATCCAGAGTAATGCTCCTTGAAAATACAGACAAGTTTCAAATACAGTGTAAAGCATGGAAAATTGAAAGCAGATAGCTAAATTCATTTAAAAAGTACAATTTGGACTACAGCTATCAAGCCCCAGGGAAAAAATAAACTGAGAGCACAAACCTCTTCTAATTTGAAAGACAGAGTTTTTTAAAGAAAGATGAAAATAACGTCTCTAGCATAAAAATACCAAGTAAACTTTTCTTTTAAATACGTGGAGTCCACTTTTACTGCTATTTCACAAATTCAACTGGGATCAAAAGCAAATCCTATTAAAACAGATGAGTGTGCACACATATCAATACCCTGTTTCTTTTGCTCAAAGGTCAAAAACACTACTCAAAATATTAGAGGCTTACGCTAGAAGGGTAAGTGTTCAATGCTCTCATTTTGTTCTTATTCTTTCTTGGGATAGTAGCAGGGAGCAATTATAAAAAGCAAATATATTTTCAATTCAATAACCCTTTGGATTAATGATAATAAGCAATCTTTATACATGCATATGTACATAGCTTCTTGGCTGCATGAGTGGGGATGACAGGAGAAAGACAACAAAATGTCCTTCAAAAATGCTCTCCCTCTGAGCTTTATACAATACACGGACAAGCTTTTTAACCAACAATGCCACTATGTTTGAAGTGCAAGTGCTGACCATAGCCACTCTGAAAGGCTAGAAGTACAAAAATCTGCATTTCCCAGTGCTGTATTCAATGACAATTCTTCTTTTCCAACACTTTTGAAAGCAAAATGTAAAGTATTTTGTACTTATACCACGTTATCCACATCAAATGTACTTGGGGCAAAATGTTTTACACTCTCCCCTTGAAGCTGAAAACCATGCATTTTTTTGTTTTTGCTTCTGTAACACCAACTGCTGAAAATAACTTCTGCAGATCAAATTTTATTCTCAGTGGCATATGTGCGACTTAAAAGTCTGTACATTTTGACTTCAGCTGTTCTCAGACAACAGCCTCTTATCTTCCAGTGTAATTGCACAGATTTAGCTAAAGGCAAAGTTTTATCAAAGGCAGACCAATAATTCTAGAGAGCAAATTGATTTAGGAGCTACCATATGAAACACTTAAGCCCAAAACAGTAAAGATAGTTTAATTTGGATTTGTACAACCATAAACAGTCACACAAACTGCAGTAGCACACTGCAGCAGCAAAGATGCAGACACTTGCAAGCAAGCATAGTTATAATGGCTTCTCTGTCCTCTCTTATCAGGGCAGATTCTCTTATGAGCAGTTGATCATCCAAACTGTGCTGTGGTCTAACTTACAGAAGCTCCTTTTGTCCTAATCAGTGCTGACCTCCTCCAAATTCAACTGCACGTGATCTTTACTCAACATTACGACTTCATTTGCTAGTCTTCAAAATGCTAAGAAGAAAACATGGCAGGAATGGAGTAAGCAATATTTGTTGACAGAATTTGCTGTAAGTCCAAGCCACCAAAATGCTTCGATAAAGTAAAAATAAAATGCTGTTTGCCGTACTGAATTAAGGTTTTTGAAACTATATGTTCCATAGACCAATGATGAGGAATCAGAAATCTTCATTGGAGACACATATAACAATATACTTGATGTCAAGATTATTCTCTCTTGCTGTATAGACTATTATGCTGAGAACACACAATATCACTACATTTTCCTATTAACTATAAAATATTTGTTTCACTTAAACTTGCTTCTAATTCAGGTGTCATTTCACTTCAAATGTAAGAACTGCCTATTCATGCAGAGAGAAGTTCATCAAACCTGCTGATATTCCAGCAGATGTCACTTTAATTGTGACAAAACGTCATGAGGATACAGCACAGCCATCAAACCATATCCTGTACTCCAGTGGATAAAGGAAAAGGTCAAATTCAAATATGCTTTATCTTTACAATACCTGGAACTTCTCTTTCCACTCTTTCTTCACTGTTAGCACATGGTTATCGGTTACAAAGTCAGGAATGCCTAAAGCTTCCTACATTCTCATTTATCAGACAAATTTCAACTACAGCCACCCCTGTGAATCATGACCACTACAATGCATTAACTGGAAGAAAAACAAACAAACAAACAAAACAACAACAACAAACCAGATACTGAGGAATCATAAACATGAATTATGTCTTCCCAGTCCACTCACATTGACTTTGGCCAGGTTTGGCATGGTACAAAGATTTCAGTGCAAAAATTATTTCTGCATATCATTTTGTATGGTGAAAAACACAATGTGGTCTGACTTTAAATTAGGGCTGTTAGATTTTCATGTTGAACAAGCAATACTGGAGGAATGCAAATACTAAAGGCAGTTAAACCTTTCTATTTTACTGTTTTCTCCTTCAAGAAGTCTATTCCTGTCACTTAAGACACCCTCATGTAAGTCAGGGAGAAAAGAAGACAATTATTTTTATGGCATATTTAAATGAATTAACAGCACTGCAGTTAACAAGCACGAGAGAGGACATTTAAGTCAGACATGATATAGTACATACATTTCTTTGGAAACAGCAACGATTTTTTTCTGTAATTGAAAGAGTTAATGTTAAATCTCTCACGAAATGTTATTAAATTTTTGTGCAACAGGAAACAAGAAGTAGATGCTGAGGAGTTCTTAAAAACAGAAGTGAAAGGAAGAAAGAACTTGATTGCCACAGTAAGCCTTTGCAATAATCATATCAGTGAAAATTAAACTGGTAAAATCAAGTCTTAAACTTGACATCTCATCTTCCCCAGAGAAAGCTGACATTTCTGATCATACTTTGATCATGCCTCTAAATGAAAGTACAACTACACATGCTCTAAAACCACCAAATTATGGCATTCTAAATCACTGACATAATTTTACTTGTGAAATTGTTCTAATGCTACAAATACACTAAAACATATTCAGATTAGGGTTAGAGTTGTAGCCTTCAAATATCGCATTTTATTCAGGACATGTAAAGGTATGAGTCTTTGTATAGAGACAATATGTGTAATTGCAAATTAAAAGAATGTGCCTGGTATTGGAAAATGCTCGAAGTAAACTAGCCACTCAGAAGTATGCTGCTTATCTTTGTTTAGACTGCAACTTTTTCAATCCAGCCTATGATTTGTACATATACAAGGAGCATCTACCATCATGGGACTTCCTGGCCCTGACTAAAACTCCAAAGATCTTCCTGAATATAAATTACTATGAAAAAATAGTAAAAATAATGCTACTAATTACTTATTCTTCCCTGGGGCAGCTGCTGTCAAGGCCAAACCAAAGCGAAGTATTTGCACATGGCATGCAAACACGTAGCGGTGCCTGCCTATAAAATGAAGGCACTGAAGTAGAAGGATCTGCACCCTGTGTTACAGTAATGAATGGAGCCATCCCTATGCTCTTAGCATTAAAAATCAATAACAAAAATAAGCAACCACCGCCACAAAAAAAAACCACCTTGCTCTCTAAATTTTAGCAAAATTAAGGCAATTATCATAGAAGTGAATTACTAGGTTGAAGGCTTAGTTTAACCAAGCACAGCATGGACATGTTGAAAAAATGAAATTCACTGTCCCAAATTCCTTGCAGTTTCAATTTGTGATAAAATATCCTGGGAAGGAAGAGGAAGGGAGGGGATAAGAGAAAAAAAAAAAAAGAGGAAGAACAACAACAAAAAACAACACTCAAAAAAGAACATATAATGCAGTAACAAAAAGACTAATACTCCCAAGATGAGACCTCAGCTTGCCAAATATTTGGGTGACACTTGCTACTATTGTATCAATTGCAGCAACTTCCAGGCTCTTGTGCTGTGGTGGGAACATACAGGCATTTCTGGCTTTTCCCTTTTTGTCTATGCCCTCAGTCACACAAAGTACTGCGCTGCACAGACTCACAAGTGCTACATTTATCCCTATTACTCTGATTTTTCTTTCATTCTTCTCTTCATCCTATGAGTAGGAAATCTCACTCTTCCCCTAATTATGTCTTCCTGTCCTCTGTGGTGGACAGACACTTTATTTGTCAAATTGTCAGTCAGAGTACTGAGGAGCAAAGATAATGGACACCACTAATAATTTTGGACAGTATAATCATTACTGCTTAAAATCAGTACTGTGAGCTGTTTTTTTTCCTCAAGTATCTGATGCCTCTTAACACAAATTTTCATAATCTATTCTCAAAAAGTTCATTCAAGCCAGATAATCATACGCTTCTTTATTTGTGCCAAGAATATAAAGAATAATGTTAAAATCTCATTTGAAAATTCCAGGATGCAGATAAAGACATGAAATGTCGGTTAAATGACACTTTTTGCAGATTTTCATCTAAGGGAGACAATCTGTTTTTTTTCCCTAATAATCTACTCTTTCATTTTCCTTTCAGTGGTCTTTAGAACTACGCAGTTTGAAGAATCTAACTTAATCCTCACTAGGATTCAGTCTTATGAAACTGTAGAACAATATTCTCATCTTCTGTATTTATTTCCATATGAATGGAAGACTGGACACTTACAGCTGTCAAAAATACAGAACTCTATGAAAGTAGAAAAAATAACCCAACACCTGCATGTATTTGAAATTGCCAGAAGGATTAACATGACAGTGTATTTTTATCCTGAGAGGAACTTACAGTACCAGAAGTTTACTGCAGCTGGGTTTTCATGACTAGCATGTGATGCATGTGCATGTGAAAAATAAGACAGCAGCTGATCCTTTGTTGGTGACATGAACCGTTTAAAAAAGTTAACTTTCATTCTGTACAAAAGCTAAGCTTCTACGCTGCTCAAAGTTGGCACACTTGTCAAAAACTAATAAATATGATACACAATAAGCACAATATTTTAAGTAGCATGCAGAATGAGGACCAAATTAAAATACTGCACAAATAAAGCTCAATCTGATATTGAGAAATGCAAGAATGATAAACTTTCCGTAAGGACACATCTTACCATGCTACATTGGATCAATCCCCTGAAATTCATAAGTACTTGTCCAACAGTCTTTCCAAACAAATTGTAAAAGCAAACAGAAAACTCATCTGCATAAACTTTTCATCCACCTTTCTCATCCTCCACCTACATAGCTGAGGTACCTCAGACTCTGAAGAAAAAATGTGAGGTTTGTAAGAGCAGCAATGACTGGGAAACAAGCTTTTCTTCTATCATGCTCTCATCTGTTATCTTCTTCTTAAGAAAACATTAGTCCTTCCTCCCCGAGATGTAGGGACAGCTATACGGACAGTAGGATAACTACCAATTGGTGAACTCCAAAGCATACAGTACCTTGCTAGTACTGCCCTCTTTCAGCCCATAGAATTTCACAGAATCACAGAATATCCTGAGTTGGAAGGTACCCATGAGGATCATCGAGTCCAACTCCTGGCTCCACCCAAAACTGAAACTCTACATCTGAGAGCGCTGTTTAAATGCTTTTGTTTAAATGCTTTGTGGACTCTGGCAGTCTTGGTGCTGTGATCACTGCCCTCGGGAGCCTGTTCCAGTGCCTCATTTGGAAGGACACCCAGACCTACACACACCCCTCCCACTTTAGCTAATGAATTTTCTTTTGTACTGAGGCAGGTTGGGTGTAAAGCATAAGCTAGCAAGCTCTGAATATGTAACAACTAATAGACCTGAAGAAGGCTTTGGGAAGTCCAGTTTCCCAAAGGAATGTGACTGCATGAGAACTAATACAGAAGTAAAATTCAAATATCACCCTGTGTCTTAGGTATCACTAAAACTTTTGTTTTCTGGTCGTCCTGTTATATAAATCTGAAAGTAAGCTAGATTTTATGAAGAACTAAGGTGAAATTTTGAAGAGTCAATACACATTTGATTGAGGTGATTAGAGGCAAATCAATCAATTCTCCTCTGAAAAGTCAGTCTCACTTAGGAGCATCATTCAAGTAAAACACTATTTGGAAGAGCTTTAATCATATTTTAAAAGCAGTCTATATTGCAACCTTAACATTAAAGCCAAGAAGGAACCCTCTTAGCAGCTTTCAGATGGTTTCCTTTCTTGGTTTAGTTTTTTTAAATTCATTATTAGGACTTTTTTTCACTCAAGTTAACTTTTGCTCTCCAATAGATGTCACAAAACATTGTGTCCAAAGATGTGCCTTCAGCAGTTTTGGGAAATGAACGTGGCTTTGCTTGGCAAACTGACTTTAGGTTGGTCACAATCCATGTGCGTGCACAAAAATATACATATGCTTGCAGTTATCTATTGCAATTCTCCTCTATTGTGAGTAGCCATGTATTATTTCTTTCCCAAATAAGACCTGTATTAAGGGCCTTTTTCTTTAAAATTTCCATATACAATTTTGCAAAAAGATGTTGCATCACAAAATGGAACCACACTCAAAAACTGAAAGGCTCTACAGAAAGCCTGCCAAAATTTTCAGAAAGATTCCCACTGTTATCTAAGAGGTCTAGAAAACTTAATAGTATTATCATGAAGTGTTATTATGTAAATCTAAATACAACTTCAACCATGAGGCTGCCACCAATATTACACCTCTTTAAAATGTCCATACAGAGCTACTGATTTGATTTTGAGAATTGGTTCACAGTACAATATACTAGGAGAAATATGTTGGGACAAACATTCATGGCACATGCCTGGAACACTTACCAGGATGTGTTTGTAGGTACAACACTAAGACAATCATATAATACCTTGCAAACATTAAAAAAAAAAAAAAAAATCCATATCCCTCTGCACTCAATAACCACGTATGGAACTTAAAGCTAGACACCTTAAAATATAAAGAGAAATAAATATTCAAGTCTAAAAAGGTTTTTGCCATGCAAATATCCCATCCCTTCACTCTTTTTCTTTATTTGAGCCCTCTAGATTCAAGTGGTGCATTTCTAGGAACACCACCTCCATGGCATTCCTAAATATATACTGCATTAAAGAAAGAAGGAAAAAATGGAATTTAACATACTCAGATTACATCTTCTTAACCAGTATCTCACGATTGGAACAAATAAGTATTTTTTTCAAGTATTAAATAGCAGTAATGGATTCATTTTTCCCCATTAATGAGCTGTTAATCAGTTGTTGCTTTCAAAAGAAACAGTTGATTCTTTCTCTTCCTGCTAAGGAAGACAACAAATAAACGAGACAAAAGAAACAAATATATAGCATACATGTTCTGATTCCCATACAGGACAGTCTCTGATTTCCCTGGGCAGCTGTCAGAGCAACCAATCCCCTGAAAACTAGGGGAAGAAAATAAAAATAAAAAATACATATTACCTCCCTCCCCACCGAACATATGTTCCACGCTTTTCCTTTTATCTCTTTTGAAATTCTACTGTTACCCAAGCAATCAGCACAGTCTGACCTGTAAATTTAACAGCTTAAAACCTGTGACTGAACTTACCTTGGTAAAAAAATTAATTCCTGGAGAATACAATTTCCAGTCTGTAACGCCAGCTGTTCCGCTAACAAATGGCAACTCTGCCTTTCTTTCTAGCTGTACCATGAACTGGCATATCAAGATAACATAAGATTTTTGACAGATCAGATTTTCATTGGCTGCAATTACTAGACACACGTTGTGGAAGAATGACTTTGCTTGCTTCAATCATCTTATTGATATAAACAGATAAGTAAGTGGCAAGAAAAAGGCTGAGAACTGTTAAAGATATTTTGCAACTCTATTTATGCTTAATAGTTTATTTGTAACAACATCAATCAAAAGTGAACAAAACACTAGCAAGGAGGAGGTGGGAGCAAAGCAGAAGGCATGCACTATTTCTGCTTATAGCGGGCTAAAATCAACTCTCAGAACTCCATAATCACTCTTTGGCACTTCTGAATTACAGATCCACTCTGGAATTTTGCTCTTGGGATCATCTTTGTTTATTATATTTACATACCATTTTAGCTCATTACTGTTGAGCATGGGATGGCATAGAATATCACAGCCTTTTTCTCCAAGAGATATCCATTAAACCTTGATGTAATGTTAACTCCTTAACAGACAGCTTTGACTGACGGGTGTTGTTTCTATGCAGTGTTTAATTCTTTTCTGTACGTAATGCAATTCTGCAAATCAACTTACATTACTGATACATTTTTTAAGGGAGCTCCTTTGGGTTTTGAGCTATAAAAGCTCTTTTTACATGAGAACTCCAGAGCACATTGTTACCAGCTCCATCTGCTTTCAGAAAAGAACAAAACCCCAGCTGTCTAGAGTGGCAAAGGAAAACATTTGGAAAATCCAGTGATTTTATTATGTTATCTCTTTCTTCCATCTCCCTTACTGATTCATTTAAATCTGTTCTTCTCATACGATTTGTTTAAATGGTCATTTGGAAATAAATAGAACAAGTAACTGGCATTGAGAAGCAGTCATATGACAGCTGGCAATGGCAGCAAAGTGACTTCTAGTTTAGTTACCAAATTAATGGAATGAATTAAGAACACAGGTCCCTGCCTAATGCAAGGCCAAAGAGACTGTCGAAATGCTGAAAGGGTGCTTAAATGACTACGGTGGAGAAAAAGCAGAAAATTAGGAGAAAATACAGATGCAATGCATTAACAGCTAAGGTATTATGATTTTTTGGAAAGTGTAACGGTAAGACAAAGTGTACGTAGCCCTTTCTTTGTGTACGCAAATGTCTCCCTTCTCTCCTACACACAGTACAACTTGCTTCCACAGTGATCTGTGACTTTGTACAAACATCACATTCAGACTGGAAAAAGATGTTTTCCACTATTGGGTACTAAATTCAAGAGCAGAATCAACGGGAATGACCAGAATACTGTAAGGTCTTTAAAAGCCAATCTTTTTGTTCTGTGTTCATATACAACTAGCATAACTCTGTCCTGACTCATGACTGAGACTGCCATAATACAAATAAATAGCTGTAACTGTATTTATTTTAAATACTAGCAAGGCCTTCAATATGAAGATCTTAATGCTCTGAGAAAAATCAATGTTCAGTGATTCAGATCTTTTAATTTTACAGATGGGTAAAACTGGGTTTAAGCAACTTCCCTGAGGGTACGAAGAATATTGACAAAGCTGAAAGAGAAGCAGACCTTTAGCCTTTCTGCCTTGAGCTTTACTCACATCATCCCTCCTAAATTGATACAGTAGCAACTGTAATATAGCAATAGATATATATACATAAATTATTAATAAGCAATTGCATACATGGATGGAGATGGTGTTTCACAAAGCAGCAACTGTTCTTCTACTCTGAACACAGTAGATTCAGGCAAACTAAATAACAGTCTTACAGCATTTTGGCTTCAATATTAATATGTTACCTTAGAATTAAAAATGACAGTTAAGTATGGCAATTTAAGTGAGTATATTAGAAAAAAAGGAAAAAAGACATCACCATCAAGAAGTCAGTACATACCTCAATCACCATACATCAGGAAAGCAGGAAATATCTTCAGGATATTAGAGCATATTTTGTAGTAACCATAGGTAGAATCTGTTTTAAAATGATGCCCACCACTGGGTACCAAATGTATTAGTGCCTCATGGATACTCAGAGTTCTAGAGGTTATTACATTGAATCTCTGCACATCTGTGTATTCTACAATTGTTTGGTTCTCATTTATGATGCCAACAATAAATACAAATCCATCTGATGTCTGCAACTGAGTCAAAAAGAATACCTAGAAATTAGCCCTTACAAATGATGGACACATCATGTATAAAATTATGGACACAGTGTTTACACCAGACAATTTACATATACATATATATGCATATAGGCAGCTTCCCTCTAGTCCTGTTCTGTTGGTAAAATTACTTCACCATACTTAGGAATAATCACACCCTCTACATGGACTCACCATGCAACTTATTGTCATCACTTCATGTATTTATAGAAAGAGATTTCCTACTCCTGTTCCCTGCCAGTGAGATAACATGGGAATTGACAGTATTTTGAGGATATTTTTGTATTAAGAACTAAGAGCAACTTATCACAGTTAAAAACAGGCAACTCCTGTTCTAAACACTGCACACATGCAATTGCACACACACAAAGACTCTGGCCTAAGGGTATTATCTTCCAGAAAATTGAAGAAACAAATGAAATATGGCAGGAGCAAAACATTCTAATGTATGATTACACTGGAGATTGTCCTATGTATGAGTGTCCATATCACATGCTTGCATGTAAGCTCCCACTCAAAATTCTCATGTGTAATCACAGATGTATACACACGTACATTCATACACATCTATATGTCTGTGGATGCATATTGAAAATGAAATAGGCTGGGTTATCTTGAGTAAGTGAGAAGGAAAATAAAAACAAACAGATAGAGGACAAAAACCATGTGGCAAGGATAGTGGGAAGATGACAGATAAGGAAAACACACCTGACAGGAAGGAGAAAACAACAGCAGCAGGAACAAGAAAAGAAAAGGAGGAGTGGACAATAAATAAATAAATAAATATAAAGAGGCCAACCTTTAAGGACAGCCTGCTGACTTGCATTGAAACAACAGGTTTGTTTTTCTTTCAGGAACAATAAATGTTAAACTGGAACAGGAGCTGCTCTGTGACATACCTTCAGGTAATGTCCTGGATGCCAAAGGCTGTCTTGCTCCCTGGGTTCAGTCACTCAGGTAAAACTGCTGTTAAAGAAAATAGCTGTGCCTGATATTGACAGTTCTAGAAAATGTCAAGAAATTTTAATATTAAAGAAAATGTATGGATTTTCCATGCAGCATTGCCT
Source organism: Penelope pileata (assembly GCA_013396635.1). Lineage (NCBI taxonomy): Eukaryota > Metazoa > Chordata > Aves > Galliformes > Cracidae > Penelope > Penelope pileata. The sequence goes on from WBMW01004653.1 coordinate 1,027,045, forward strand.
ACTGAGACAAATATTTATTGCATCTAAACATACTACCAAAAAATACTGTAACATTCTAAAATTCAGTTTACTAACACCACGTGTCCTTAATGTGTTTGTGTGTTGAAGAGTTTTGTTACCCTTCCCACAAACCAGAGCTGTCAAGTAGAGGAAATAAACTGGTATTAAACTCTGCAGCTCCACCAGCCTTTTCTTGTCTTCTGGTGAAGTTAGTTTGTATACGTACACATAATTATGTAAAAACAGATACACTTTGGCTTGCTGCTAACAAACCATGGCAGAAAAAGGAAAGTTGCACTACAAAGAAAATTCTGCCCATTTTCAAAGGTCCTTCCTACCTTTGCATTCTTTTGTACTTCAGCACTGGCGAAAAGCTAATACCTAAGCACTGAAAAATAAAAATGAAGCACCTCTCAGCAGTATCCTTTTATTGGGATGCAGCAGGAATACCCTATTACACATAAGTTTTAGGTATAAAAGTATAGTTTTCCATCCTGCAACAATATCATGACTCAAGAGAGCTGCATTTAAAGGCCAACCACATTATCACAAAACCAATGTGGCCTCAACAGTATACCTTTACCCTAACTCTGCAAGTTGCTTTCTTTCACATGCATTTCTTTCAGTAAACATTCAAAAATACAGAAAAATCATTTGTAGAAGCATGACCTTAAACTTTTCTGTTCATCTTTTCTGCATTTATTCCAAGCTTTCTCAGTCCTTTCTAACTCTCTACTCATAGTGTATACTTACATACTGGACCAACGAAAACAAAATCTAGTTTGATGTGGGGCTGTTGGTAACCAGTCAGACTACCAACAATACAGGCTCTTGGTAATTCAAACAGATGTACCTATTTAGAAGCTAAAAACCACAATACCAGATAGGAGTGTCCTCTCATATGTTGCTTAAGGTCAGACCTATCTAGAGTGAGTATAGAAGGCTATTACAACTGCTTTACAAGCAGGGCCATAATGTAGTCTCATGTAAGACTTCTATAGCATATATTCTACTTAGCACATATAAAGTAGAGTCTCAGAAAAAGGTCTTTATGTCCCTCCTGAGAAGGCACATCGCAGTACAGTACCTCACTGGTTTATTTCTTTGGATACAGTAGCAGTAGAAGATGCTTCTCTTTGCAGTGTCAACAACTACGGTTCCAGGGGAACTTAAGAAGAAAATAAATGAGACTGCCATCCCTGAGACATAGATTCCACAGCACTGTCAATGTGTCATTTGTGCTGTAAGAATGCAGAAGATGCATAATCTTTGAGTTGAATTTAGGATCCAATTAAAATCTCAAAGTTACAGTACAGAATGATTTAAACAAAAATAGCCAAACAAGCATGCTAACAACCACTTTTCCCCACCACTCTACCACTTTGTAAGCACAACAGCACCTTTCACTCAATACAGAAGTGGAATAATTATCAAAGGAAAAAAGAAAAGGAGAAGAGAGAAAGTGTAGTTAGTTACATTCAGCTCAAAATTATTCTAGTGATTTATTTAATCTTTTTTTCTTTCAGGCATTCAAATTTAAGCCTGAAAGTAGGGTGAGAAGAAGGTTATTATTTTTACTTACTCTTTGCAATACTTTGTGAGGAATTCTGGCTATAAGTTCTTTAGTCCTTTTTGTAGAATCTGTTTAGATTAGAAAACAATCCCATGGGTAGTTCAAAATTCTTGAGAAGGGACACAGGAAAATAGATTTCAATTCCAAATGCTCACTTTGACACAGGATCATCCATGAGATTTAATGGTTGACTCCCTAACACACTCATTAAATTTCACTATAGGACCACCCCTATTTTGAAGTTAAGACTTCAGACTGCAGAAGCTAACAAAGGACACAGTTGCAAACTATTTTGGCAGCTCAATCCTTTCCTAATTTGCATTTCATCCTCAAAAGGCAATGGAGTTTCCCAGATGACAATTTCAAGACAAATATTGCTGGTAATAAAGGATTACCAGCTAAGTAAAGATTATTCAGTAACATTTTTTAAAAATAGTAACAGTAAGAATAGGAAAATACTAAGTACAGAAGTGACTTCCTGATTTTGCAATGACACTGCAGAGAAATAGCAGAAAAGAAAGCCACGTGATTTTACTTACTAGCTTAACTATTTAGTACCACTCCAACTGCTCTTTGTCCCGAGGCTAAGAGCTTTCTTGGAAGCAACAATCATCAAACAAACAGAATTTATGGCGGAAAGACGCTGGCATTTATTTCATTTATTTATTTTTATACTTGACAAATGAAAATTTTGCAGATAATTTATAACCATCAAGGTGTCCTATCAGCAAGTAATATAATCATGAGATATTGCCTCCAGAAATTTCATTGTTTTCTGCTTCAAACCATTGCATCTTATTTCAGATCAGCTGAAACATCTGAAGTGCTTAACTTTACCTTTATATACATACTAATTACAATGTAACTGGCAGAAGCATGAAAGTTTGCCTTTTGCAGTACCAGAAGATCTACAGGACAGCAAGTAATTGTATCACTTTCGGAGAAAAAGATCTTAAAAAAAAAAAAAAAAGTAACCCAGCCAAACAAAACACCACCTTCTTCTCACTCCGTGGTGGTGCGTACCAAAAATTATGCTGTATGTGTACATACAAAATAGTATTAATTTCAGCTATCTGATTACACAACAATCTGCCAGCACAAACAACTGCAAAGCAGCTGAGCTTCTTCCGGCCATGTGGTGTTGATATCCTGGTACAGCTTTTACCTGGTATTCCTAAACAAGTTTGACTCAGTTATCAAGCATGCATTATCAGCAACAGCTTAAAGATAACACTGACTGGAAAGAAACTAGCTAAGAAACCAAGATTGAAATATCAAATACAGCCAGACAGCATTTTTTTTTTTATGAAAACAGTGAATTAATCAGTATTTAATATCTCAGCTATTTTGGTGCAGCACTGGGTCAAAATACTGTTCTGTAATTGAGACTTTGTTGCAGATAGTTCATTAGGAAAGGCAAAGAAAAAGGGGAGAAAAAGCATAAAAAAGAAGTGGATACTCTCATGTTTGCATCATGGTTCTCTAGTAAGAGAAACAAAAATCGTAAACAAGCAGAGGGCAAGAATTTACGTTAAGAATTATTAAATATCAGTTTCATATTCCATAAAATGATACTTAATACCATTTATTGAGCCTATAAAGATTGTCTTTTTAAATTGTAACAGCTGCACTAGCGGAGTGCATAGAACAATTTCAGAGACCAAGAGGAGTCAGGTGGTGAGGCCCTGGGGAGGTTTGACAGTAAGGGAAGTAATTCAAGTCTTTCTAGCATAAATTTTGAAACAGAACATCCTAGTGTATGGAGAGAGACAGTTTAAGGGAAAGAGGGATGCAATGTGTGACAGACAGCCCTAGCGAAGAATTTGGAGAGCAATTGCTGTTTTATTCCCACAGCTAATTTCTCCTTATCAGTTGGGTGGGTTCTTCCTATTTCTGTCTGATTCAGAAGTATTAAAGAAGAAACAACAAATGAAGAAGAGAACAATTTTCTCCTCCCAGCCCTGGAGACTTCTCCATATTCACTCGCCCTGCCATTTTTGGTGAAAATCCTGAATATATACCCTGAAAATAAAATCTGCCAGCTGTTGTGAAATAATGGATGATAGTGAACATTGAGCTTACTGATTCTCTGACTCTTTACTGTATCTTCAGACCTCCAGTTGTTTGCAAAGCATTTCTTGACAGAGACACAGATGGGCAGGTGGACAAAAAAAAAACAGAAAACATATACATACATATATGTATATGTGTACGAGGGACTGGTGTGGGGAGAGGGGGGGGGAGACAAAGCTCAGTTACAGCTGTCTTGTAGACAGAAGTAAAATCAGGATGGGAAAAAATTGACTGTTCAGGGAGAAAACAAGCAACACCATCCAGATCCTAGCTTGTTGCAATAGAAACAAACGCACCCTGCCCAATATTTAATGCCTTTGTAGTTCAAAATGGTTGTTGGCTGGCTATAACATTAGTAATAAAAATGAAAACAGAGACATGAAATTGAAGAGTACAGACACAGCACTATGAGCATGTTTGTGAGAACATATAGTGCTCCTGGCCCAACTGTCTTATCATGATGACATCTGATTTCCCAGAAAGATTCCCAGTGCTGAACATTGACTACAATGAAATAGGAATCAGTTCTGATTCCTCCTATTTCATTGGATTGCCGCTGTTTCAAAACTTTCCCTCCTGATTTGATTTATAAAGAATTTCATATCAGGACTGCCTGATGATTTTGATGGTAAACTCCTGTTTTATCCTATCAGCAAAAGCTGACTGATTATTGGACATTTAGTTAACCTGCAAATGGAGATCAGCTGAGCTGTGCACACACTTGGTCCAAAACATACAACAGTAGTACAAGATTGCTTGGTATTCTTGCTTTTTAATTACATTTAATTACTGCCCAGTAATAGAGTTAAGGTATCCATTAAAAAACCCTCTGAGCTCATTAGCTCATCTGCTTCCAGGAAGACTTACAGAAATAGTGTGTTTTCTTCTGAAAGTAACTGAGATCCCTACACTTTCTCATATTTAACATCAAAGGATATATTCGGGTGGTGATGGTGAAGCACTAAACTTCCTTTCTTTCAGTTCAGATCAGAAGAAGCAAGGCCTCAGAATTCATCTGTCCTTAAAATACATCAAGAGCAAAGACCGAATACACAAGCCACGTAGACTTTGCTTTCTCATTCATTTAGGCTTTAGTCGAGAGACATTACAAGAAAATATGAGGAAAAAAACCTTTGTTTTTGACGATAGTAAACATCCTGGACGTCCAAAACTCCAAACCGTGTATCAGTGGTTATACATGTTATAAGCAGAGACATAAAGATTCCTGGCTATTCAGTAGTGCTAGAACATCATTACTACTGTATTCTGCATGGTGGATTTCAAATCCAGACACACATCACGTGGTGTGAGTGAGGATAGAGACACAGTGGGTTTGTATTCTTCTAAAACACCTAGACAATGTAGAACAACAGGAAGCAGTAAATGGTAGCCCACAAAGCAGATTGCCAAATCTTTAAGGGTTGAAGTGCTATTGTTACTGGGAAGCATTTTATACATTACTGTAGTTCTGAAACACTTTTACAAGTTTACACAAGGTCAAGTAGATAAATGACACTTGAGGGTATTACAACTAGTGTTAGTTGCCTGTGTGTTGACTCACACGTACCCATACGCTCACAGTGAAGTGCACTCAGGCTCAAGACTTTAACAAGGCTGCAGCTGCAGCATGATTCAAAGGCTTGGCTTTGCCTGCCTGCAGCAAGCAGGTGTTCTTCTGAGATACCGAGTAACCTGGATAGTCTGTCAAAGAAATGTCCACAATGGGACTTTCTCTTGGGGGAAAAACATTAAAATTAAATGACTAGAGTAATTGGGAAATTCTGGATACGTATTTTATCGGTTTGGCTAGCGTAAACTATACCATATGACAAATTTTTCCATGGATTTTGAAAACAGAATAATCACATTAGATGACAAAATACAGATTAAGCAGTCCTTTCTGGGTTTTCAAATGGTTATTTACAGCAAATTTCCCACTGAAATCTGTTATTCAAACTAGTAGTTCACAGCTCACTATACCATGTACTGAAATCATGAGTCTGCCCACCACTATAAACAGCAAAAAATGCATTTTCTACTTAATGGCATTCATGTCCCAAAGCATTGAATATTACCATACTTTTAAAAGAAGAAATAACAGTACACAGTATGAATGGCAAGCAGATGCAGAAGCACACCATTTAACCTGAAACGTCTGTATGGATGAAGCTGCATGCCTGGCATTTCCAGCCTGGAGCATGGCAGAGACGATGGATACATTTCAAATGGAGATACCATGGCCACATGCACCTCAAGCAGAAGTGATGGGCATCCCAGACCTGCCCATTCCAGCTCATTACCAATTTCCTGAAGCATCACCCCCAGCTAGAAAAATTTACAGATCGAAGTCTCATGTCTGTGTTCCATATGAAGTCAAATCAATTGATTATAATGATCTTCTTAAAATCTTTTTCCTCTCTGAACTGCCTTCTGTTAGCCTGTCTACTTTCTTTCCCCAACACTTCAGTCACAGAAATTGGACTACTGCTTCCACGTAGACAATAAAATCTCTCACTTTATGCCTGAGCCTTGTTTTGTATGCAGTGGGGTCAAAACTTGAGTAGGGGCCTGGTTGGATAAACCTGCCAGGCCTACAGAAGCAAACTGTGTATTGACAAATCAGTAAAACATCCTTATATCTTGGAGTTGCAAAAAGAGTGAGGAGCTTGATATATGTCTGCAGCCGTGAAGTTAGTATGCACCTATTTAAAATGCAAATGATGGCATCTGACATGTTTTGAGATAAGTAGCATGTCTGAGCACCCTGCGAATGTGACAGATCGTATGTTAGAAAAATGAAAATAATATAAATATGTTTCTCTAGGCTCAAATCCAGATTTAAGGAAATTATTAGAATAGCTAAATGCCAAAGCCCAGTCTGCGTTTTTAAGACCACCTTAGTAGCTTTATATCTTTAAACAGCATGGAGAAAGTTTTTTCTGCATTTCATTTTTCATTTCTAAATTCCTCATGCAAAAACAGTCCAGTGGCAACACATACTGCACCAACACAACAGCTCAGTATCCCCAGAACACAGTATTTTTCTTTTATTTATGAGAATGCAAGCTCTCTAAAAGATTCAGCTTGCCTAGCCTGATCCAAGTACAACACCAATATAGCATCTATTTCTGCCAATAAGTCAGCCAATGTTTTCCAAAATGGTCCATTTTTATTTCGCTTATTTCTGTCTATTGGATTTCTAAACATGTTTGCATCTAATTCAATGTAAGGAAATAGCCAAATTACTAGTACTGCTACTTGTGTATCTAAAGCCTTATTAAAATGTAACATTAACCTCCCATTAGAAGAAAGCTGGTACTAGCATAACAAAGGCAAGAAATCACCAGTTTTCATTCCTATATGCAATGAAAACTAACAAGACTTCTGTTTATTATCATCAAATTCAGTTCTTCAACATCAACCATGCCATAGAAAGAAAGATTTTTAGCAGTTGCAGAGTCTTTAGCAATCATTTCATAGTTCTACAGCTGGATAAAGTATCCTCAGGCTTGCTCAAAGAAAAATGTGACCTCAAGGTGCAACAAATCCTCTTTGAAACAATCTTTCTCCTCCTAAGCAATTTGAAGAGTCAGTCTCTATAAGTGAATCTGCAAAATTCACTCAGAGATGAAGAACTGAAATCCCTTTTGAGAAGGAAAAAAAGAAAAGAGAAAAAGAAAACCATCACCCTAGAGCACACTCAATTCTAGATTAGATAATAATGGTTCAGAAAACACTCCAATGGATGTTGAGATTAACTCTGACATTTCTCAACTTTTCTCTTATGAAAAAGAAGGGTGGGAATTATGAGTCAGAGGAAGTCCCATGCTCTAAGCCAGCTATCTTCTATCTTCTGTGTCTTCTTCATTGCAAAGAGTCTGCTCATCTCTGAACAGATTTTCTCAATAATTTCATCATACGTGTTGCCATGGTATATTTCCAGCAATTCTCCACACATCAAAATGCTCTCAGCTGTGACGGAATGACTTGATTAACATATACAAATTTCAGAGGTACAAAAAACAGGTATTTGATTTTCCGGGACTTAAAACATTTTCATTTATGCCATCCATAAGTTCCACTAATTTGTATTTTTCCCAAACAAGATCAAAATAATTGGAAACAACAGCCAGTGACTTTCATACCAAAATTCAAAAACAAAACAAACAAACAACAACAAAAAAAACAGCAGTACATATTCTAATAAGCTTGTGTAATTATAGAGTACATAATCTGTACATGATTTGGATGTTAACAGACTCAATGAACCTACAATAATTCAAAGAGGCCACACATTTTATGACCTAGCATTAAGTGCCAAACAAAATGCTACACCAGCATGAACTCTCTGTTGGCTACCACTGGATGCATGAGAAAATAGAAGACCTGAGGACGTTAAAAAGCATCAAATTAAAGTTTAGGAAATAATCATGAGAAAAGAATTCCAGACCACAGTCTGGGTAAAACATATGAAAAAAAAAGATGAGTCTTTTGGGACAGTCTGTTACAGAAGTGAGATTTCCTAGAGGATTTTCCATATTTTGGAAATGTGAATTTACATGCGTAAAATGCCTTGGGTACTCAAAGATGAAACATGAATAACAACAACCAATTATCAGAAAATCAAATTATATGGAACTATTGGTAGTATACAACAAAAAGGTCCCATCCGTACATGTAAAGGACAAAGACTTCAAACAGAGTCTGACTGATGTCAAATACTTGTTTCAGTAGGTCTATGGCATGAAGGCAGCATTGACAGAGAGTAATCAAGTAACAGTTTTGTCAAACAATTTGCCAGACAAATTTAGAGAGCTTTTAACACAAATTACCAGGCAATCAGGCAGTGTTAGAAACAAAATTACTAAACAATGAAGAAACTCAGACCTCTAACAGCAGTTTCTTGCTGTCTGCATGATGGCAGACTACCTTTTCTTTGAAAGCATAAACTTCCTTGAAAGGAATAAATTTTCTGTTTCTTAAAAGAGTTTGCAATCAGATGAAATACAATTAAGTGCAATTTAAAATAACCTTACCTTCTTTTGATCTTCTAGTTTGTGACTTACTGGATTCCTTCCATGTTTGTTCATCTCTGAAGATAAATCCATCACATTCACTCCTTGCCCTCGAAATGAAATTGGTTCAGCAACACAGCAAACTAATCCAAAAAACAGGGGCTATAAACACACAAACAGGGTGTTTTTTCCATCACACGCCATCTCTGGATATCAATGACTTGTAGAAATGCCTAAGAAATCCATTGAATGAGCTGAGGAAAACTTCACAGTTCACTCTTGGAACTTTCCAAATCACCATAGCGTTTTAAAAAGCTGATGCATAAGAAGATAATCATTCATCCACAACTATCCACAGCTGCTATCTGTGTCTTTCTTCACAGGTTTCCATTTTACATAAGGTTACATTCTGACTGTAAACCTGTTGAGAGAAAGAAAAAAAAGAAGAAAAAAGTGTAAGGTTGGTTTGCAGTTTGCTGCCATGTTTGGAGATGATCATCTGTCTTCCTCTGGTATATTTTTGTGGTTGTTGTTTGTCAGGATTTTTTTTATTTGTTTTTGTTTTCTTTTGTTTTGAAAGGAACTAATACTGTTTCGTGATTTAATATTTGGTAGGCTGAACTTAAACATGATCCTACTTGACCTCCTCCATACCACTGATGGCAGACAGAACATTCACTGTGAACAGACAGTGAATTCCAGCTATAGACAAAAGAAATATTCAAGAAAAGAGAAAAGCAAAGACTATTTGAATAAAGACAACATTCATGAAAATGTTACATCATTATCATCTGATAATTACTCAGTGCATTCATAAAACAATAGCCAGTATAAAACTGACAGGGTCAGACGGAGAAAACTGGCAGTCAAAATATTGAGTCCAAGCCCCCAAGCCCGTATGAAAACTAAAAAAATTAAAAATAATAATAAAAAAATAAAAAATAAAATAAAAAAATAAAAAACCTCTCCCCCGAAGTTCTCTCAAAGGCTGCAACTATGGGGGAATAACAGTCACTAGGAACAAGATTTGACTGCCAGAAAGTACAAGTTCTAATAGCAACAATAAGAGAAGGCACCAAAGAATCTTTTTTGGTTATTTTCGACAGAATAAAATCATGGAGTATTCATGCCTTCAGTGCAATTGAAAGCCAATTGTGTTTGAACTGAATTAGCTGAGTAGATGCAGTCCACACAAAAAGTAACTTGAATGCCATTTCAATTCATTTAAAATACCATAGTGTTCACCACTGCATATGGAATAAGAAATGTGTAGATAGTGGTTTGAGGTCATGCAATCCATCCGTAACAGAAAGACATTCTAAAGGTTATTTTCTCTTAACGAAGTAAATAAATTGAAAACCCAGTGGGGGCATTGCCAGTATTACTATCAGCTTAAACTGCCTTTTAATCAGACCTAAGTTGCAAGCGTTACTCCACTGTAACAGATTTCTACTCAGGCCAGAAACCGTAAACTTGATGGCGGAGTCTGCTTCCAGAGAAAGAAATCCATATTTAGGCACCCCCAAGGTGCCTAAATATGAAGTTCAAGACCAAAGACTAAATTAGCAGCCAAGTCTGACAGCAATTTCTGGGACGATCTGAACCAATCTCCTGTATTTGCAAAGGAAGTCATTTGTGTTTTTTAACTGAAGATGACACTAGCCCACATCATGTCAAAAAACACATAATACTTAGGTATTGGTATTGTCAATGATAGAATTTTGAATTTCTCTATCTCCATTCTCATTTTTGCATTTTCCATCCAAGACTTAAAAGGGAACCCATGCTGCAGGTCACAGAGGGCCCTCCTTTTTTAACAATGTTGGATCTAAACACCAACACTCTCAAAATAAATAAATAAAATAAAATAAATAAACACCCTAGAGGCCTAGTCCCACTATTAAAATAGCAAACTTTCTCCTGATCATAATTGGATCATAAAAAGAAAGACGAACTGTCACCACATGTTCGGTGATTCCAGAGGGGCACGACAAACCCAGCAGTGAGACAAAAGAAATAAAAAATTAAAAAAAAAAAAAAATCAATGTGGATACAAAGAAACACTGACAGAATGTGATAATACGAGATATAATTTCTCTCCCAAACCTGCAATAAATTTTTGTTACTTTCAGCACTAGAACTTAAGGTGCCTGTTTCTTAGCCATATTTATCTTGACGTATATTTGTACATGATCTCAACAGACTGATCACACAATAAGAATGTCTGCTCAAAACATAAATATATAGTAGTAAATGGAAGGTGCACCTGGAACGTGCAGTTATAGGAACATAAGCAATGTTTATTGTTCTAACTTTTGAGAAGCACCTCCTACCACAAGGGACAAAGGTGATCATTGTATTACACATACACTTAAGGAGGCTCAAATGCTTGGACAGTATCTTTCTACCCACTATTTACTGCATAGTGGGGAAGTCAGTGAAACAAATACGAGTGCAATGCATGTTAACGGCCCAGAAAGTAAGAGATAATCATTAACACCACACGGTTATGATTTAGACTTTTTATTAGGTTAAGCAGCGTCTTGGTTTCAGTAGTATGCTATAATACTCCCAAGCACACGTACCCTGTTTCCACAGCCTGAGGTGCAGCAGGACAGAACCAGGGGCCAGTCACTCACAGGCACAAATCCTTCCCACTGCTACGTGGGGCCTCGCAGGCACAATCCCCAACTCTCTCTGTTCAGCAGTTTTGGGGATCCACAACATCCCCAAGTCCATAATGTCATTATGCAGGAAGATGAAACACAAGGTACTGCTGCAGCCACCAACATATGGATTAAAAACTGAAACAGTTCTAAACCTCAGATAAGTCAAAGTCAAGCTGTTAAAAACAAGCAGTTTCTCTGGTTCATTGCATGGTCAGACATGTAAATTATATTACTCCTCATGCCTGGCAATTATGCTATGCTAGGCAATTAAGCTATTCCGTGGAACTGTATAGTGTTTTCAAGCCAAAATCGGACAGAATGCAAATAATTTTGTTTGGACTGCCCTCATTACTTTTAACATGCAAAGCACAGGGTGGCAATTCTTACTCATTCCATTCAGCACATTGTTCAGTGGTCTTCAGCCTTTTCAAAATAAAGAGCTGTAATTAAATGCTCTTAGCTGGCAATTTTTTTTTAAAGTGGCACGCAATTTCTTATTCACCATTTTACACTGATACTTAACATATACATAATTACAGAATAAAATATCCAGAGTCCTAGAAACCCTACAGATGACACAGATCACATATTAGATCATCTACAAATACAGAATACAAGGAGAATTAGAGCTTTTTAACAATACTATTCCCTTAATAGACATATAACAGTCATTCAGTGATAATCTCTAATCATCTGCAGATATTCTTAATTAAATAGTCTGGCAGAACAAGCACTTAGCACTGCAAACACAGGCCTAAAGAGAGCAAGTGAGCTACTCAAGCAAGGCACAGCCCTAGAATCATTAAAAAGAAGGAGGAAAATATTTTGCAGAAATATTTCTCTGTGTAACTGAATTCCTCCTCTAATGTTTTGCAAAGATTTGTAGAAGTTAGTCAGCTCTGCAGAGCAGACAAGCAATTCAGGGATACCAGAGATGTAACTTCCATCCTTGACACGCTTCTATGAAACATCTAGGCAATGTGGCATCCAAATACGGCCCTACTGATAGCAATAGCTTCAAGATCGTCTCAAAAACCTTACCTCTAATCATGAAAGCTTCTTATTGGGCTTTTACCAAAGGGAGAAAACATTGAAGAGCTCTGTATGAGTCCAAATGCAAGCATAAAGATGAAGCACACAAAGAGCTATCAGGAGAAGGTGACTGTGTTGATTCTTGGAGGATCTGAGAGCAGTGCCAAAGAACCGTGCATTTAGCCGGCATTCGGAATGAAACGCCAGTATCTGCTCTCTCCAAACATGGATGATAAAAGTGCTGCGGAAAGGCTTGTCTACACCAGATAAAAGCAGGCTAGGAAGGCAGCTGGTGAGCCAACAAAATATATCTCTAAGCAGTGAGGACTGCCTAAAAAGTTATTTTTTCTGATACAAAATTATTTCTCATTCCAACAGCAGTAAACCTGTTCCAAATATACTGATTCACAGCAGTACAAATAGCTGCAGTGTATGCAGTTATTCCCAATCAATGCAACTCTGTTTACCCAGATGAAAAGCAACCACATAAGGACAAGTCCAAAGATGATACTCAACTTCCTTTGTTAACTGTATGTGGAGGTGAAATATTTTGTTTTTCTGTAAGTGGTGTCATCCTATCCTCTGCATTTCCTCATAAGGCAAAACCTACTCTTCAGCACCAAATGCTATGGTGGAGTCATAACATTATCAGCAAAGATACAACAATTGCTTGCATTGTTCTTGACACTAAACAATGCAAATTTAAATATGTATTCTCACATTTGTAAATATTAAAGAAAGAAATAAATGGGTTAGAAGAGGAATCTAATATTTACATTCTCGCAATGCTGTTCTTCAAAACAAGATGATTATTTCTACTTCAGACTGACTGCACAAGTTAATACTGGTTCACATAGAAATATAGCTGGTAAAGTTAAATACATAATAAATAAATAAATAGAGAATGTCCCCTAGCAATATTTGGGGACATTACAGATTCCTATATTCTCAGAAACCATCACTATAACTGGTGCTTGTTTTAACTGTTCTTTGTTTTTGCATACAACATTTGCAGATCCATTCCAGAATGAAGTTGGCTTGGATTTGATAACAGTCTTGTAACAAGAGTCAAGTTAATTTATTTTGGATTCCTCAAATTCTCTTTATCTCTCATGGCAACCTCCATCAAAAAGTACAAAAGCTATCCACAGAACTTAGAGCTGCTTTTTTGCGTCAATTTTATTTCAGACTTGGAATCACTACCAGACAGGAATGTCTTCTCTCTTCCATCATCCAATTCTTTGACCATTGAGTATCAGGGATAAAGAAACACAAGACATATTTTTGAGAGAGAGTCTGCTCCAGTCTTTTATGATCTCCTATAGATTTGATGTGAGAGATGACAGTTCCGTTATATGCACAGTATGCTGTGCCAGAGTACATGATTGAGCATCAGACCTAAATAAAATTGAGTTATCTTACCAGGCATTATCCTGCTACTGAAGTAATCATTTTGAGTGATATATAAAACATCTACACTTAAGTGTTTGTCTTACAGCACTTCTGTAGAGGTGCTGCATTGGCCACATTCCAGCTTGAATAGTTATTTCCTTATGCATACTGTTTCTAATTTCAGTGGAATGTATCTGCATTTCTGTCCACAATTGTTTTGAGCATTCATCTCAAACATTAAAATAGACAATGTCTCCTCATATAAAGAGCATGGTGTGATTTTTACATGATGTCTATGAATCAATAGGAATAATGAACGTTCATTATTTGTGTACCAATCTGGTAGCCTTCTATGATGTCATGATCGGCTGGGTAGATGAGGGGAGAGCAGTGGATGTTGTCTACTTTGACTTCAGCAAGGCTTTTGACACTATCCCCCATAACATCCTCATAGGTAAGCTTAGGAAGTGTGGGACAGAAGAGTGAACAGTGAGGTGGATTGAGAACTGGCTGACTGGCAGAGCTCAGAGGATTGTGATGAGCAGTACAGAGTCCGTTTGGGAGCCTGCAACTAGCAGTGCTCCCCGGGGGCTGGTGCCAGGCACTGTCTTGTTCACCATCTTCATCAATGACCTGGATGAAGGGATAGAGCACACCTCATCAGGTTTGCCAATCGGCGGAGCAGCTATGCACCAGAAGGCTGTGCTGCCATTCAGCGAGATCTGGACAGGTTGGAGTTGGGCAGAGAAAAACCTGATGAGGTTCAACAAGGGCAAGTTCAGAGTGCTCCACCTGTGGAGGAACAACCACACATATCAGTACAGGTTGGGGGCTGGCCTGCTGGAGAGGAGCACTGCAGAGGACTGGGAAGTCCTGGTGGACAACAGGTTGGTCATGAGCCAGCAGTGTGCCCTGGTGGCCAAGAAGGCCAATGGTATCCTGTGCTGCATTAAAAAGAGTGGCCAGCAGGTCAAGGGAAATAATCCTCCCCCTCTACTCTGCCAGGTTTTTTTCAGTGGTGCTCAGCAACAGGACAAGGGGCAGTAGGCACAAACTGGAACACAGGAAGTTCCATATGAGCATGGGGAAAAAATTTACTTTGAGGGTTACAAAGCACTGGAACAAACTGCCCAGAGAGGTTGTGGAGTCTCCTTCTCTGGAGATACTCAAAAGCCGCCTAGACACATTCCTGTCTAACTTACTCTAGGGAACATGCTTTAGCTGGCGGTTGGACTAGATGATTTCCAGAGATCCTTTCGTACAATTTTGTGATTCTGTGATATTTGTATATTACAAATATAATACAAATATTTCTTTACATGTACCATAAAAGAGCTATCTTGAAAAAGAAAGAACCTACCAACAATCTAAGAAAAGACAGTATTGAGCTGGAAATGGAGAAGATAGGAAGCACACTCTAGGCATATTATGGAAAGAGTACACAAGAAAATACAATTTAATCCAAAATTAAAAGTAATACAAGTAATGTTTCAGTGAATGGAGAAATTTATGAGACTCGTGGGAAAAAGTAAGGCTAATTGAAAATAGTAGAGCCTGCATATCCCTGACCTTTTTCTTTTCCTAGGGAGCGATTAAACCTTCATTTCTGTTGCTTTTACATTTTGAATTGCATGCTGAAAAAAAAAATGCAGAAGACTGTGTGTATGAGCAGTGGCCATTCTCCTGGGACTTCTAGTCATCTACAGCTATTACTCCAGCTATGTTGCCAAAACACTGGAAATCCAAGCAAATTACTAAACATTTATTTTTGCTCACTTTACAAAGTTTCCAGGAAGAAAAAGGCAGTATGCTTTGGGAAATATCTAGAACCAACTTTTCAAAAGGGTAGGCAGTGATAGGACAAGGGGAAATGGTTTTAAGCTGAAGGAGGGAAGGTTTAGATTAGACATGAGGGGGAAGTTCTTTACCGAGAGAGTGGTGAGGTGCTGGCACAGGCTGCCCAGAGAGATTGTGGATGCCCTGACCCTGGATGTGTTCAAGACCAGGTTGGATGGGGTCCTGGGCAGCCTGATCCAGTACCAGATCTGGAGATTGGTGGCCCTGCCTGTGGCAGGGGGGTTGGAACCTGAGGATCCCTGGGGTCCCTTCCAACCCGGGCCATTCTATGACTCCATGATTCTATGATATGGATATCCAAAGATATGGAGACTAATACATCTCTTTTTTTTTTGATATCTCATATATTTCAAAACTTTGCTACCACTCCATGAATGGCAATATTGTCCAACAGGAAGTGTGTTCTCCCAGGTTCCTAGGTTACAAATAAAAGAAACAGGAGAAAAGACTAAAGATTCATACATATTCATTTTCTGAGGAATTTACATACTCATACACAGAAATAGCATACTGAAGTCTCTCCAGTAATACTTACATGTAAAATCTACTTCCCTACCTTACTGAAAATGAAAATACACACTCTCAAATTTAATAAATCTAAATCCTTAAATCTTAAAAAATACCATTAAGCCATACAATCTCTCTTGGTCTACCATGACTTGCAAAATAACTTCACTGGATCAAAGCTGGCTGCTTTTTCAGAACATTTTTAACTCTATGCCTGTTGCAAGTGATAGAGCAAAAAAGCATACCTATCTTCGTAGAACATGCCTCTAATAATTTCATGGGTGCTTCAAAAGTTGACAATTTGTTTGTTCACTATTTGTTTAGTGGCAGCCTTTTCAAGTGAATGCTATGCTTATCCCCAAGAAATTACCTATGGGTGCTGATCAAAGATCACAAGCCATTCTCCACTAAGCTTATGTTTCAGTACTCTAGACATGGCCAAAGTAGTCTATTGCAATTAATTCAATTGATTCAAACAAATATGTGGCAAGTACAAGTCATGCTCCACTTGTAAACAGTTTTGCATCCAGGAAAAACTAAGTACCCATTGTCTGTTAGATCATCCTGGATGGGATTCATTTGAACACATACACATCTGCACAAGTCTAAGCTAGTCACTCAGGGATGTCTCTGTAGTTTGAGGAAATAAATAGGCATTTTTAGAATGCAGTTCCTCTCATCTAAAATAAATGAATCGTTACCAAAAAATTCCTACATCTTTGCACTGACTGCAGAAAGATCTTTGATGACTGATGTATGAAGTCAAGTGAGAGGAATCTCTTCCACAAGACCACACTTCTTAAAGGACAGAAGACATGAAGTTGATAAATTCAAACTAAGCACAAGGTTAGAAAGTTTTACAAAAGGAAGACAAACAAGCCTATACCCACTAATACATCAAATAAAGTCACCCTGAAATAATTTCAAATGAGTAATCTACCAGCCATTATTATCTTAACTGAAAATGGAGGACTGCGGGAACATCTGCTCTTTACTGACTTGTCATAGCTGAGGGTTTTCGTTGTTCCAGTGAGTGAGCTACTCAAGGGGAACTATGAAACTGCTCCCTTCACAGCCAAGTTGCCTATAGCAATCCCGCCACTGAGCTTTATCTCTCATCTTCCTTAGGAATTGAATTTGGAGTTGGAAAACAGTCTTTCAAGAGTCTCACAAAAATTTTATTCCTTTTCAGCATAAAAAGCAAAAACTCTTATGTATTCTTATTCTGGAGTTTTGATTTTGGTTCATATATTGCATGGATACTCAAATCAATTATAAATTTTGTAAAGGCAAAAAACAGAGCTTTCAATATTTTCTTTTAAACTTCGAAAATAGTTTTGAGTTGTTTTGCCTCTTAACAGGCAGAGCATTTTTTGACAGTCTTTTACTGGTCATCTTAGCTTTTCCTACTTCTGTAAAATGACACAGAGACAACCTCTTTTTTTATGCCTCAGGCAAGTTACCTGCCCTGAAAAGTAGCAATAACAACTATGTCAATCATATGACTTGTTGTATAGATATTACTCCTAATGTATCAATAATATAGACCTGGCCACAAACTGTCTCCTAACACGTATCTTGTGCATATATTTAAATGTTCTGAGATTCATTGTCACACAACAAGATCATAGAAACTTAAAGAAACTGTTTGTAATGTGTTTTATACCACTTGCAAGATCTACTGGTATTTACTGCATACATTACTCTGCCTTTGTACATAACACTTTTTATTTTCTTCCCAATTTCTAAGGACTTTTTAACATCCTGTTAACATATAGTACCACAAATTTCACTTAGAGCCTGAAAGCAGAGCTGTAACAGTGAATTGCTGCTGGTTGTTCATCCACCTTCATCCAAGTTAACTGTAGGACATATTATTTAGAAAGCATTACTTTCCCTCCTTCTTGTTCCCAAAAAGGATATGGCCAGACTTGAAAAATATTTTTTTTCCCACACCTCATAAAAGCTGGAAGTACTGTAAAAAGAACATTGTCTCTTGCCTCACTAGTGCAACTATTTCTATTTTCATCAAGGATTGTTTTAGGTTGAAATTCACCCTGTGAAAAAGAGTGGTGCAAGATCTCCATACCACCGATGATAACTTTAGCTGGTCCACAAAGCCTAGACAACACGAGTCTGACTAAGCTGGGCATTACTTTGGATTTCAATAAATCCACAGTCTGACTATTTCAGTGTCTCCATTGCCTTTGCTAACATTCAGCATTCTAGGAATAATGTTTTAATCTTCCCTTAAAAGTACAGCAGCCTTTCCCTGCTTTATAGAGAATTCATATTGCCAAATTACTATAGTTTAGCCCTAAGCCTATAAAAACATCTAGAAATATAAGCACTAAAACGTGCAGAGCAACAAACAGTACCCTTAACAGCTTTTCCACGAGGGCGAACTGTGAGAACAATACCAATAATTTTCCCTTCACTCTTAGCACCATAGTGGCTACATATATAACAGTGATCTCAAACTCACCCAGTCTGAAAGGTGAAAATGCCTGTAGGTATGTTTCTCTCTTCTGAGCAAACACGTTCTAGCTCTTTGAAAAATGCCAAAAAATTAACTTAGTATATTTGAAGCATGCCATAATAAAATAAAAAAGAAATGCTTAATTAACAATGGAAACAATTCTTATTTTCTCTGTTGAGACAGCTGTCATAAAATTTGCCCTCTCTATTATTAAAACATGACTCATGTCACAAACATGCTGCTGAATGAGACCACAAATGTACACTGTTTGCATCACTGAATTTACATCTAAATATTGTCAGTCTCACAGAGATGATTAGCAACCACCATATAACATGTATCATTCAAAAGATGAACAAATGTGAAGGTCAGAGATCATCTACATTGATAAAATAAGCACAATTTCTTATGTGATCAAACACATTCAGAGTCCAATAAGGGCTGTGAACAGCGTTAAGCTGGATAATATCTGCATCTCTTCAGTATAATGGTCTGAATTTACCATTAGCATCACTATTAATCACAAAGCACGTGTGAAATAACACAGAAAGAGATTAGCAGCTGGGCTGAGTTTGTATATTAAGAAAATCTCGTTTCTGAAATTATAAACACAAGTTTAATCAATTTGTTCACCAGCTGCTCAGACTGGCAAAAAGATTGATACAATCCTGTAAAATGCACTACTTACTTTATTAAAGGAACATTACCTACCTCAAGAACTTTCTGCAATTAATTGCATTATACAATTGTCTACATATATGTTTCCCCCTAGAAACATACCCAGTCCTTTTCATTTTCTACAGCCAATAATACCTAAGAATAATGGAGTAATTCTGAGAATATTATTTCATTTAAGAATCTAGCCAATATATTCACAATATTATGCACAAAAATGCTCCACATTTCTTAATACAAACTCACAAATTAGATTATTATTATTATATAGCATGCACTCAGATCTCAGATAAATAGATCTTAATGTTTAAATTTACTTCAATTGTTTTTCCACAACAAAAAACAACTTTCTCTTAATGATTAAGATCAATCAGCCTAACAACTTCAATAAAAATATTGTTACATTTATTATCATTTAATACTAACAACCACATTGCAATATTGGTACAATATCAACGTATGTTTTAAAATAGATCACTGCATCTGAAATCCAACAAACTTACACCAAGCAGCAAAATATGAATAATGTCTCATTTATAAAGGCTTATACATACCAGAGAATGCAGTAAGAATGCATAATTTGTTTCATCTTTTCACTGTGGGATCCTGTATGAAAATACTACATTATTACTACTTACATATTTCTACATTCTTGTCAATTGTAGATTAAAAAAAAATAATCACAGAAGGGAGGTTAGGATTGAAGAAAAGGCTCAGAAAACAATGTCTCTACCCAAGGAGTGGATCACATTGCACTGATTGAAATTTAATGGTTCTTCAGGAAGCATAATGAACAACCTTATCTCAGGAGACCTCTGTTCTCTACACACATCAAGAGTGGTGACAGCTCATCCTTCCCAGAAACCAATACCAGGAAGAAAGTGAGCTGCCTGAAAGCGTTAAACCCACAGCAATGTTAGATGCCTGCTGTCATCAGAGACAAGCATTACCATGCAGCCTACCAAGCTTGCTCAGATACTGCAGTTCACACAGAGAAAGCCCTCTCTTATTTCTTAGCAATATGAATCAAGAGCATATCTGTTTAATTTGAGCATGTTTGCCTTTATGAGGCTGGCAGTCCTCTGCCTAATTTCCCCAAACCACTGTGCACAGAGCCAAGCCTGGCCTTTTCTTGGCAGGTGGTGGGCAGTTGCCAAGGCAGCCCCCTGGAGTGGAGGGGAATGCAAGGCATCATCTTGCCAGACGAGGAGTGCCATCGGCTTGCTGCAAGAATATTTAGCACAGACAGCCTCCAGTAGAAGGTGGGTCTTTAATTTTGAACCCTTGAATATGGAAATAAAAGGAGCGAGGGAAAGCTGTGAAATATTTGGGGTTACAGACGCATTTAAATAAGCTTTCTCCAAAATAAGAGCAGAAAGTAAAATAGCATAACTCAGCAGCTACACATTTGCACACACAACATTTCCAGATAATAGAAAGCAGAACATGGTATTTTGCACAAGCATCATCACGAAAATTCATGACTTGGTCAGTTAACATAACTGAAGCAAGCAAAAGGCTATGTGCTTCATAAAAGCTTGAGAAAGGGATAGGTAAGCAAGTTCAAAAGCAGTAAGACACACTCCACTAGGTTGTAAACAAATATTCACAAAAAAACAGCCTCAGCTAGCTCAGCTATATATTTCTGTGAATGGCTTCTCAGCACCAGAAGTAAGTTCAAACTGTAGTCCAGCATTTACAGTCTAGGGGAACTGATTTTTATTGCTAGAAGATCAGCATTGATTTGCTGAAGGCTTAGTTACCTATACTGCATGGGACGCTATTACCACTACAGTGGCTGGACATTCAAGCTAAACACCTGTACCTCAGCTGGAAGTTATCTTCTGCTTTTAATTTATGTAATACCAACCATCACTAAGAACAATATAAAGCTCTCTCTTCACAAGCCACAAAAATAACTACTATTCACAATTAAAAAAAAAAAAAAAATCAAGCTAATAGCAATTTTTAAAAAATAGGGTAAACTGATAAGCTCTCTGTAATACGAATACACTTGTTTCTCCCTAACATGCTTATTCTTTCATAAGAGTAAAGAGAAAAGATGTCATAACTCCTCTCCACCACTCCTTTTCCTCCTTACCCCTGTATGAAATGAGTTGAAATGAATAAAAATCTCACTTTCATGACTGCCTTATAACAATATTAGTGACAAGCAAAGCTTGCCTTTGTAGTTTGTAACATATCTTAGTAGCATAACAAAGTCAAAATGTAGGGGCCCATACTGTAATTTATGATCTGAAATTGTTTTCATTATGTAGTGACATTTCTTTGCATAATATTTTCAAGAACAAAACAATGTCAATGTTCTTACAAGCTAACCACTTTCCGTTCCAGCTTTTATAATCAGGCTGAGAATCAGCAGCCATTTGCACTTATGAGAACACAATTTTCTATCTCACCGTGAAATGGTGAAAAAAATAATGGTGGTGATCATCAGATTCACATTTCATCACGTTCATTTGTGGTCTCTTTCTTTCCTTTGCATAAATGACTTGTCCAGTTCAACAACAATTTTTTAAAAAGATCAACATGTTCTTCCTTAACACAGAATGAAAAATGAAGTGGAGAAAGATAGCCTCCATCCTGTTCACAGCAGGCAACCATCTACATCAAAAAGGCTTCCATTGCAGAAGCAGGTATCACTGGCAGACTTAGCAGAGCCAAGAGGTAAGCTCAAAGCTGGAGGCCAGCCATTTAGGACAGGGCAGAAGCACTGACAGGATGACTCGCAGCGCTACTGCCCACGGTGCATATGTTCTGTGGGGAACAGCTCAGCCAGTGCTGTCAATCTGGCACCTCAGATGAGCCCTAATTTCTCCTGCACAAACATTTAAAAATAGCTCGCAGTTTTTATGATAACTTTCCCCACATATTCCACTTATACAGTGCCTTTCACCAGGCATTTTTTACAGGGCGAATATTAATTAATTCTCAAAAGGCTCCTATGAAACATTTCAAGAACAGAGACAATCCTTTCACCCACATTTCCATCCTCTGTGGCACAAGGTGACAGCTTCTTAAGGAGCAAAATATAGTAATAAATTGCCTAAAGCTGGTTAGGGTAAATTGTCTTAAGCTCAGATATTCAAAGCCCTATCCAAGGCCCCAGATGGGCTCCCGTGGGCTTCTTTGATTCAAGCTTTACTAGCGAATCCAAGGCTGTTTTTTCAAAAGAAAAAACAAAAATCTCAGTTCTATGAAACTCTATGAAGTGCACACTTTACACACCTTTGTCTCATCTCTGTGCTTTTTTCTTTTTTAATGGAGGAAAATATTGTAAGATTGTATTTAAAAATTCAGAATAATCTGTAACACAACAACACCTGGCATGTAGGATGTAAATAATGCCACAAAGCTGGTTTGTGTTTAGAAGTCTTAACATACCAACAATGATAACTAAGGTACAGTTGTTTGCTATTGAAACATTTTTCTTAATCATCTGTGATTAAATTAGATATACCATGTCTGCTTTTGTAAATGGTAACCACTGCAGACATTTGCATATGCAACAAGAAGTGCACTGAAGAAGAAACAGAAAAGGATTTTTCTAAACATCCAACAAAATATCATTAGAAAACATCTAGTATGGAGATTGCACAGATGAATTATCAATAATGAAAGGAATAGCTAATGCTGATAACCAAGTTAAACTGCTAAGATAGCCAATTAAAATGTCATCTTTAATTAAAATGCTAATTAAAGCAAAGGGATATTAAGATACATGTCAGTGGTTAAACATGATGCATTCCCATTCTTTTACATTACGTCCTTTCTTCCTGCATCCTCCACCAGTAAGAGTTTTACCAGAAATAAAATCAGGCTCTCGTTGCCTTACTTTCAAACATTTGACATTCAAACTATTCCAAAATTAATAGTAATACAGCAGAAAAAGAAATTAATCAGGTTCTGAGAAAGAAAGAAAGGTATCTCATGAACATAAAAGAAATGAAAGAGCAAATATGTTGGCCTGAGGCAAGATTTTAGGGCAGCTCATAAGAAATGCAGCTCCTCCCCACTCTGCCCCCCTGGCAGCCTGCCTTTGGAAGGAAGTGTTCCTCTGATTTCAAAGCCTGTGTAATGAGGAGCCGATAAAACATTATAATCTGCTAATGTCTATTCACAGGACTTCCTCTCTCTTCAATTAACCCACATCACATAGATCACATGGTTTAGTAGATGATACAGGAGGATAGGGGATTACACCACAATTGACATAAGATAATAACACATGCAACAGAAATAGAGCAATAAGACTTCCAACAACCCCTGTAATTGCTGCCAAGATACTGTAATGACAGATCTATTAGCACTAGGTCAGTGGAAAACATCTGGGTTTCCAAATAACAAGGGACAGTTTTCTAGTCTGACCAAGAGTTTATAATTCCAACATATTTCTTTCTTGTTAATCTCTGTGACCTTTTGGTCAAGAGAGTCACTGTTTTGGTATCTTAGCACTGCTACCTTCAATCAAGCAATAATAAATCCATGTATATAAACTAGCCTTAAATGCTATCTTCTTCCTCTTTCCTCAAACCAAAAATGTAGCAAAAACAAATGTAACCTAGAGAAACTCTATTGACAACTCTGAAAACAGGTTTCCAAATCTAGAAAGTAGAAGCTAAATGAAAGAATATGCAAATATGCGTAATTACTTTGGTTCAACAAGTCCACTTTGGTTTCAACTCAACCTAGTTTTCCCCTGCTCCATGACAAAACCTCCTTCTGTTGTTTCATTTAATGATCTCACTTGACAAATGCAATTTATTTCCTGAGCCAACTAATCTGTTCATGAGCGAGTCAGCCTACATCCCACAGTTTTACTTTCCAGAAAGAAGGTTATACTGGTAAAATGAAGACTACTAAAAATGAGGCAAAATCAGTAAAATGAAGGATTAGATGACTCAAGTTGTCTCCACAGTTTCCTGATCAACTTTGAAAAGCAAACAAATGAACTAACACACTCAGTACCCATTAACTACCTTTAGTTACAATTTTTTTCTCTTCTATATGTTCATTTCTTTATCCTTCCACATTTCTAATACATAACATTACTTAAATTATAAATCTCACATTCCTAATTTTCCCTAAACAAATTTTGGAAATTCTCTATTTTGCTACTCTTCGGCTGACAAACGAAACTGTATTTCAGACTGTTGGGAACTACTAATAAAGACATTACCACAGTTCACCAAAATCTGCAGAACATCACTGACAATACTGCAAATACTGCAGTCTGCTCATTATGCATTCTTCCATATTGTTTGTTGGCATTTCATCTGCCCTTTGACAATGAAAGATACAAAATGAACACAGACTCATGGGGCTTACATTCTGTTAAGGGTTCTGCTAAAGATCAGCTATAGGGACAAAATCCTTGCTATACACTGCTGCACTACAGCCATCAAGTATAAGACAGGTTATATAATGTAATATTTGTTGGAGAATATAAAGAATGGAGAAGATGCCTGTGAGTTATTACCAAAGTCTCAGCAAACTGTTTTCTGAATTGCTCTTAAATTAACTAATGGATGATCTTTTTGATAGCCCTTTAATTGTTGGTTCCACAACTGAAAAGAAAGCTCAACTGTTTTATCTTTATAGTTGACTTTATTTAGCAGATGTTTTCTAAGCACCATAATAGCTGGCTTAATCTGTCTTTATATCTGCTCAGCAGTGCCACTGTACTTAACAATCTGTGTTTTGCCGAGTCACACTAAAAGTTCAGAAAGTGGCTTAAAATATCCCAACCATGTTAGCCAGTTTGCATTACTGAAAATGACCCTTTCAAAACCGCGTTCACTTCAAAACAGATGCTCAGATGTTCTGGCATCTCTAAATTATAGACTAAATCTGCCAAACCAGTCCCGCATGAACAGAAGAAGAAAAGGGGAAAAAGTCACATTTACACTCATCGCATTGGCCACAACAGATCCTTACTGCAAATAAAAGCAGCCTAGAGGCTGTTGTAATTTACACTCAGCTCCATGCAGATCCAAGATCCAACTTATCAGCCAAGGAACTGTACAGTCTAGTCAGAAGTCCCATTCTGTTAAAACTTCCTTCAAATCTTGTCCTGGCTGGAGATGAGATGGAGCTACAAGGCTAGAGAAATCCTCACGGACCTCCTATCTCTGGAAAGCAGAGCAGAAGTGGGCTTGCAAGTAACTGTATGCTACGATACACAACTCTCCAGGTCCAGAATATGTATTACAAGGTAAAAATTTCTTGGTACTATCTTTCTTCCGATGACAAAGTGCAATGACTTACTTAATGATGACTAAATTAAATATTGGCAACTGAGAATATATAAGTCATTTCTAATTACTACAACAGAAATACAATACACTCCTCACCCCCCCACACCCCTACAAAAAAAAAAAAAAAAAAAAAAAACACAACTAATGTCTGACTTAAAAAAAAAAAAGTATAATTACGGTAAGCATACTGGACTATTTTTGGAGTACTCTGTAGTTAAAATAGAAAGGATAAGTGTTGTCTGAGATCAGAAAGGTTTAAGTACTGAAGGTTGAAGGAAGTGCATCAAAGCAGGCTGCAGCTGCTAAATGAAACTTCAGTACATCAGAAGCCTCCTAAGAGAAGAAAGCAAACAAGCTGCACCAACAAAAATTAAAGATCAAGTAGAGCGATGCCTAGTAATAATCATAAAATAAAATAAAAAAAAAAAGAGGAAAAGTTAGTTACAGTGAAATGTGTACAACCAAAAGCTCCAGCTCTTGTCTACCAGGCATCCCTTCTTTAACAGCCTTTAGAAGCATCTCTTTAATTAAGCTTTCCTTGGTTTCTACTAAATCAGCAGATGGATCATTTGCTGAGGCATTATAAAATTAATAGCAGAAGACCACTGATTCTGAGTTAGAAAGGAAGCAAGAATTGCCCAAATTAAGTTTAAAGTACTTAATTAGTATATCTATGACCCACAGACTTGCATTATTAAGTATAGACTCTATACATTATACTGAATGAGACTATAGTAATAACAGACTAGTCTTTTAGTATGCATTTAGAACCCCATGATATATATAAATTATACATGCTTTGTTTCATTCTCAATCTCAGATGTTGCTTCTTCAGAGAAGGTGAGAAAATACACAGTTACAATGACTCGACAGTCATGTTTACTGCTGCATGGAGAACTTATTCAATTCTGGCTTCATGAATTGCAGACTGTCCCTGTGAATCAAGCTTTTCCCCATTATTTGCTCTGTAGCTTGGTCATGCTCTACACTTCTGCACTATTTTGTCACTCAAACTGCTCACCTGTACAGAATAGATTATTTTTCCAGCTCTTTCTTTTGACTCTGTCACTCTCTGGTACCCCTCCTGTACTCTCTTCTGTCTTTTTATCCTGGTCATTATGTGAACTACCTTATTTGCATCACATTTGCATGCTTGCTGAGTATCTATTAACACATTTTTAGGAGCTTATATGTATGCAATGAAGCATCTCTCTATTCATCTCTGTCATTATATACGTGAGGATAGTACATCATTCAAGAAACTTTCAAGAGAAGGAAAATGCTGAAGTCTTCACCCATCTCTTACCAGTTTGCACTGTGTATTACGTTAGCACAGGAGCAATTATTTCAAAGCACACAGAATTAATTTCACAACAACACACAGATACTGCCACTACTAGATAACTTGCTCTAGATTTGCATACCGAAGTACACGGTGCTGCTGTCACAGTACATCTAGAGGTGATTAGTATGTCCTGCCTGGCAATCCATTCCCTTCTGCTTCAGAAGATAGAAAAACACTATATAGCTGGTAGAGCTTCTCGTGGTCCTCATTATTATGCCGAAAACAGAGGACGAGAGACAGTTCCAGCGTTGGAACTACAAGCAGAAAGACTCCAAAAGTAGGTACCTATAGAAAGAGATGAGTATTTCTTCCAATATCTCCTACATTTTCCTCTCTCAATTATATTTCTTTCCATAACAGCCAATAGCCTTCTTTAGGAAGATATGTAAAAGAAGTTCACTTTCAGTTGATGATGAGCCTTCTTAGAAAGTCCTTCAAAGCTCAGCCTATCCTCTCCTGCACACCAGTGTACACATTTGTTCTATACCTTAAAGACTCTCAGTGAGGCAAATTGTTCACGTTGTCCTGTCTTTCCATAAGCTCCCATCAGCTTCTGTCCTTCGAAAAGCCCATGCTGAAAACCTAGGCTATGGCATATTTATACTTTTCAGAGTTTTCTCTTCTCAAAAGAACGCTTCTCTCTTCCCATGAGGGCACCCAAGGCAGCTCCTTGCTGCCTACACCATGATGGCACCAGCTGACCATAGGCCCTCTTCTCATGATATATAAAATTACTGCATGGGTATGCAGTTAAACTACCTTTTTGACAGGGCAGCCTGCTCAAGGCTCAAATGAAAAAGGTTTTCTCTTTGGGTTCTTGACTCCAGCAAGCTCAAAATTCAGCTAACAAACTGTAGCTCATTCCTAGCAAAAGACTTCAGCATTTTGTTTGCAAGTTGTAAGTTCAGCATTACATTCCCCTGAGTCAGAAACAGGGCCATTAGCAGTATTTCTCTTCCATCCTTTTTGCAGTATCTTGCTCTTGGGAAATTAATTAAAAGCCTAACCTTTTCTACACTGAGATATGGTGAATTTCAATCTGGATAGTTCCCTCCCTCCTCCTCCCCCACCTCCACTGGCGAAGGATAACAAAATTAAAGAATATTATTTTCAAAAGGAAAATTTTCAAAAATCAGATGTGATGCAGCATCCCAGATCTTCATACTTTCAAGAATATCATAGCAGAGCAGTTTATTTCACTGCAAGTAGTGAAGAACAAAGTATAAGGGACACACTACTCCTGTCAGAAGCTTCTCAAGTAAAAATGACAAAGAAAATGAAGAAGATGACAGCTCTATATTGTCTTGGATGTTCAGAAAATTACTGCTAGCAATGAAGTCGTGCGTTGCCAGGATAGAGTTGTGTCTTCTCATAATGTATATTCACGTAATAGACAAAGAGTAAGTTTTCTAAGGTGGCCTGTGACAGCTTACTTGGGAATAAAGTAACGTACTACACGTACATGACAAAGTTGTTAATAATGGCATCATACTGCCAACTGACAAAGAGGGTATTCATTTACCATCCATTACACACTGGTTGGATGATTCTTGATAGCTCAAAATGAGAAGAGTATCTGTTTATATTCTTAGAAGACATTAATCGTTCACTGTACAACCAATGATTTTTAAACAAAGCATAATACTGAGTTGTTCCTTTAATTTCAGATAAGCATAAAGCTGCATTTATGTTCTCAGTGTGGTTTTCATTCTAGGGTAAACAGAGCATTTTCACATGATCTCTACAGAAAAAAAAAAATGGAAACAGAATTCTCAAGAGAAATTAGTTTACAGAAGTGTCTTTACAAATCTTCGTATTTGTTAATAACATACTACTTGTAGCTATTACTGCATTTGCCTATGCTACTATATGCCTCAACTACAAACTAAAACTTGAAAACACATTTTTCAACATTTTACTTCTACATAATTACAGATATAAAATACTTATTTCTTAGGCTTTTATAAAAAAATATACACAGCAATTACTGTCAAAAGCGATTGCTTTATCTTTTTTTTTTTTAAATAACTACATTTGCATAAGTATTTGTAGAAAAGAGAAAATGCAGTTGGTGCTTTGGGAGGATTCTTTTTATTGTTCACATGGGATATGAGGCATGAAAATTAACATGCATAGGAATCGGATGAAAATAAGGGCATAAACAAATTTTCACATTCTTCTGCATTGTCATCTGCATTCCATGTATCTATAATGTCCCACCACGATAGTTGCTTTTATACATTCAGATCTTACAGATGTTGTATACACCTGAAGGGCTAACACCACAAAAATTAAATGTGTAATGAAAAATAGCATAGCTATTGGAAAACATGACCTTTTTTTCTACTAATTTTGCTTGAACACAAAAACGTTATCTTTTTTAATGTATGTATAAAAAAATATAAAAAAAATATATATAGAAAGCTTACTTTTATTTAAGAGTTTTGGAAGCATAGAAAAAGACAGTACCAGGACCAAGTTGTTCCAACAAAAGAGACAGACCCATAATCAAATGCACATGTCTTGAAATGAGAACAGATCTCAAGTAGGTTTAACATGTAAATTAGCATTTGCAAATAAATGGATATATAACAGTTAAGTGAAAAGAGAATATATTTCTCCCTAATGCTCAGCACAGAGACGAAGTAGTGGCTCAGAAGTGAAATGTCTTTACATTAACTTCTTTGTCATACAGTATAGAATTTAATTGTCAGTTAATTAATTTTGTATGAGGTTCCACAAAAGATTTTGTGCATTCCTGTTAGATTATTTATGAAAATCTACCTTGTCTGTGTGCAATAAAAAAATAAATAAATTAAAAAGCCACACATAATTATGAAGACAAGCTTCCAGAGCTGTGAGTTGCTTCCAAAGTAATTACAAGCAAAGAAATAAAATTCAAGAAAATGTGACATCAGTTTTGCAAATACTTCATGATATAAACAACTGACAACTATAACCATAAAGTAGCATCTAAATATTTTAATTCAAAATTTAACAGATATCAAAATGCATTAAAAAAAAATCACAATTCCAACCTGTCAAATTGTTCATAATGCATTGTTACTGAGGAAAAAACTGAGGGATTTTCCCAATTGGCAGGCTGGGGAGTTCTATAAAAATATGTTAATTTATAGGAGTCAGTCATATAAGAAGTAGTCACAAGTAAGGAATAGCAGCAGTTGAAAGATGGAGAACTATAAGTGGTTCTTATCAGAGAGCTGTGAATCTAATATATAAAATACAACTTCACATCAAAGAAACAAAGTCTCAAAGTCTTACAGTCTTAAATGAAGCGTATTTGAGTACCTAACAACAGAAAGAAACCATAGCATCCAAAGTGACATGGTTAGAAGCAAAAGTGCTGGAATCTCAATCCTGGACTCACAACACCATAAAGCTATGATGTAAACTCAAGCAATAAATGAAGGATCCATTCAGCAAGAAGACTATTGAGAAACAGAAATTAAAAAGTGAGCATTCATGTTAACACTATTTTTCTTTCACTTTCAATGTTTCTAGCTTTCTGTAAGAATTCGTTTTACCTTGAAACACTTAAATGAGACTCAGTTTTTATCTGACATTAGTACCAAGTACTGGAAGACTGCTAACATGAGCACAGATCTGTGGGCTGCTAAGCAGGATGCCAACTATACTTCTGTTCTATGAAACCTGAGAGCAATGTTGGGGCTGGCGCATCAGCAGAGCTCTGAAGCTCTCAGTAAGCGAGGGTACTGCAGGCCTACTGCCTGCTTTGGGAAAGGAAGATAGAAAAATCTGCGGAACAGAAACAGCGGCAAATCTCACTTATCTCTCTACCTTAGAAGTGACAATAACAGCATCTTGGAGAAATAAATCTTACAGTGCAAGCAGACTCAATGTGTAGAAAGGACAACCATCAGAAGCTGCTGTAGATGTTAGCACATCACTAACTGTATTTGTCTAGGAGAAAGGGCATGAGTCTGAAATATGTGTTTGAGTTCATGATGTTCAAAACTATGTTAATAGGGAAAGCATGGTGGAGAAGAGGGTGGTAATGAAGCAGCACTGCCAGCATTGCGTAACAGCTACAAGTCTTCCACACCTGGAGCATGCTACTGAAACGTCTGCATGAGACAATAGGACACTGACCTAATGACAAAGCCAAATGAATAAAGAAAAGGGACAAAGGCATTTTTCTCTGCCTGCAAACCAGTTATCTGAAGAAATGTTCACTAGACCACACTGTTGTCTCTGCTCTTCAGAAGAGCAATTCAGTATTGTCAACTGAACTTGAGAAAGCAGCTCTAAGCCTCATTTCTATAGACTTAAGATGCAACTCTCTCAAAGATCTCCCCTAAAGCCTAGAGCAGCCATGCAACCCAGCAGATTTACCATTCACACACCAGATTTGCTGGTTTCTAACCTGTGGGTGCAGAACAAAATGCTCAGCACAGCACTGCAATAGCGTGTGGAGATGCTGCAGCTCGTAAGGGTGACAGGGCATATGAGGGGCTACTGCTGTCACCAGTCTGCCCAGGCCAGAGACCATTCCCAACATGTTCCTAAAAATAATGATAATTAAAAAAAAGGAGAGGGGAGGGGAGCCCAGTAGATTGTGCATACACCTACATGGCTGAGGTTAGAAGGGACCCCTCAAGGTAACGAGGTCCAACTTCCCAGCTCCAGTAGATCCACCTACAGCAGGCTGCACAGTCCTAAACGAGGAAGGCGACCAACAGCACCCGTGCTGAAGCCAGGATCTTTTCTAGCCTGAAGTTTGCCTTAATCATTTTTCTGAAGCTCTGTGTTAGTCTACCACCAATTTTGGGGGGGCAAGTGGCTTTTTTTTTTTGTTCCCTATCAAATATATCTACATTTTAAATAATCTGCCAATGAGGCAGATGGAAGAAATACTACTTTTGCACTTAAACTTCTAGCCTGCATGAAATGGAGTAATACTTCTTAGGATTCCTCAGTGAAAAACTAGGAAAGTGAGATAACAGGAAGATCAACTTACGTGTGTAACTCAATGCATACTTAAGCTGAATAAAAAAACCTCTTCATACTAGGAAATGAGTTAAAAGTCCTTCAGTCTTATGCTAGTATACAGCTGTGTACTTACAGTGATATAGCTTTCCCTGAATTTATAGCAGTACTCTCATTTGTGAGCACAATAAAAGAAAATCGTGTAAGCAACATGAGAATTAGTTACTGTTAACACAGGTCAGCACTCACAGCAACTTGGTGAGTATTCACATAAAGATTTGGGTTTGGTGGCTTTTTTTATATGTTTCTTTTTTCCTTTTCTTTTTATTTATTTATTTATTTACATTTTAGAATGCTGTTTCATAGTTCGACACTTTCTTGGCCACCTAGATAACGACAGAGGTGGACGTTGGTGGTATGGCAGTAGAGGTTTACACCCATTGACACTCATTGACGCTTGATGGAGACCAAGTGTCATGGACATGTTTGTGGAGACCAAACAGCGGATGTGAGTGAGCACAGTGAGGTGGTGGATGGTGCGTTTCAGCAGTGGNATTTGTGAGCACAATAAAAGAAAATCGTGTAAGCAACATGAGAATTAGTTACTGTTAACACAGGTCAGCACTCACAGCAACTTGGTGAGTATTCACATAAAGATTTGGGTTTGGTGGCTTTTTTTATATGTTTCCTTTTTCCTTTTCTTTTTATTTATTTATTTATTTACATTTTAGAATGCTGTTTCATAATTCGACACTTTCTTGGCCACCTAGATAACGACAGAGGTGGACGTTGGTGGTATGGCAGTAGAGGTTTATACCCATTGACACTCATTGACGCTTGATGGAGACCAAGTGTCATGGACACGTTTGTGGAGACCAAACAGCGGATGTGAGTGAGCACAGTGAGGTGGTGGATGGTGCGTTTCAGCAGTGGCAACAGTAGGTCACAGTGAAGATTTTTACAAGCGCAGCATGCAGGCTCTTGATTATCAGTGGTGAAAATGCATAGCTAATGTTGGCAAATATGCTGAAAAACAGTGTTTTATAACTGAGAATTTGCTCTATCAAGTACTGTTATTGTGCACTTTGTATCTACTGTAGTCTCCATGGAAATACGTAGGAGGCATTACTTTCAGAGCAGCCTATATATTTTAGTTCACTTAGTTTACTATTTAGTTGACTTAATAACATGAAGTCAAATAAATTGTGTTTGTTTTGCATCTAAACATTCAGTAGACTAAATAAAATTACAAAGTGCACTCCTTGATGAATACAACAGGAAAATATCCAACTTTAAGTACGTGGCAGCTGCACAACTAACTTTACAGATGCTCACAATCCAAAATAATTGCATACTTTTACATTCTGAGTTTGAATGCTTAATATTTACACACTTAAAAAGTACACGTACAGGCTTCCTGGTTTTGTAGGATCCCCACCCCACTTAGTATAGCGCTGCTATGGCTGAATTCCTTCCTCCTCCTGCCCTGTTATGGGATGGAAACTGCTTGCAACAGATCAGACTTTCACCTCAATTGTGATGTGCAAGTTCATTTTCCACAAAACCTTTAGCAGAGCAATATATGAATCTGTGGACACAACACTGCTGATGAAAGCACGCTCTAGCAACTATTCCAAGCAATGCATGCCACCACTGCATCAAATATTGAATTCAGAAGTAATTACGTATTTTGTTCAGCTACAAGACTTTCCTCAGAAAAAAATCAGGCAGAGCCAGAGGAGGTATCAGTTTCTTGGTGTACCCTGCCACAAGCAAAGAGTTTGGCAAAGCCTGCTTCTCCTGTATTTTCTCCATAGATTCCTTTATCAGAGGGCACAGTAGTCCACTATTGTTCCTTACCAAAGACAGGAATAACTGCTGAAATTTTAAAAGGTCATTTAAAATGAAAACGCCCACACTAAAAGACATACATAATGCATGTAGGGCAACTTCTCAGCCCACACTGGTATAGCAGTTTATATTCACTTCATCAAAAAACACCAGTTACCTAACTCCAGTAAGCATAGGTGTACGTAATGGCAGAATTTCTCTTTTTACTTCCGTAGTCAGAGACTGTATGGCATTACAGTACTGATTCAGTCTGAGTAGAAACTCCCAGGATAAATGTACAGCAGATGGCTGGAATTGCAACCTACATGCTGCATTCATTCACCCCTTTACTATTCATCCTCAAGTCCCTCATGACTAAACCGTAATTTTCAGGAAATTGCAATGATAATTGTAGGTAAATGAACAAAAATTAAACCTAATGCAAATGAACTTCATCCATAAAATATGATTCGCACTGGAGCCCTTTTTTCTTTTTCAGAAAACTGATACATTTCTACATGCAAATATGAGCAGACAGAAATAAATATACAAACACTACAATTACATGAACATAAAACCTCACCATGGTGGCTCTGCACACAAAAAGGTCCATTGCTTGCACCCTACACTTCTCAAAATCTCCTCTTCATTTGATAGAATTATAATTAGAACCTGGAGGATTGTTACTGTGTCACCTGAATGAATTGATCTGCCTTGAAGCTAACAAAAAGCAACGTGACTTGTAGAGTGAAAAATGCTTAAAGAGACCAATCTTCAGTTGATTTTGCAGCCAGCAAATTTCACGGTACTACAGCATCATGACATCTACAAACAGAAACTTAAGACTAAGCACAGGCTAAAGTAAACTGGAAGTACTGTTAAATGCAAGAAAAAATAAAAGTTTCAAGCTAGTTTTAAACTTTCCTTTTATGGATCAAGGAGAAAACCAGCTTTTGTACATGCATATTATTAAGTTGCTCAGAATTTAATTGTGTGATTTACAACAATGGAAATGTAAAAGCAGAGTTATTGTTCAAAAGGGGGAAAATGTCAATATAGTATAGTACCTAGAAAACAAGAGTTATAAAAGAGTTCCTTCTCTTGTAAGCAATTTTTCTTAGGCCAGCATATTACAGTGGCTTATTTTGACAGTAAAGCTACATACACATAGGGCAAATCATAATAAAATAAAACCAGCAACAGAAAGAGGGTAATAAATCACTAAGTCCATCACTCTGCCTGTGTACAGAAAGCCGGCTCTATCTGGCACATTTTGAAGTGCCCTATTTATTCAAGGAAATGATTATGTAAGTCTTGACAAGTATCAAATGCTGTGATAGACAGACGCACATACACATAAGTTACTAAGCATTGTTACAAAGCCTCAATTTGTGCCAGAATTCAATGCTTATCTACCCTTCATCATCTTAGCAGGCAGAGAAGTTGAACACAATTGTTACCATAGAAAACTTCATTTTTGGCCATCTGCCCTTCCCACAAAAAAGTCCAGTCCTTTCTTTGCTAAGCCACTGGTTCTTTAAAGAGATCCTTGAATTAATACATCAAGACTTTGGAAAATACTGCTCTCCTTTCAAATGAGTTTCTAAACTGAAATAGGATCATGAAACAGCACGGTCAGAAAACAAATGACACTTAACTTACTATAGAGTTATCTTGTAAATGAAATGATCAAAAAGAGAAAAGGAGAAAAGCACTCTGCAACACTGCTGATTCACTTTGAACATGTTTTATGGATTAGTCAAAGATAGAATACCACATGCAGCACTAAATCAATCTTACTTTTTCAAGAATACACATAACTGCCTTCAGGTTTTAGCAGATGTTACTCTTATTCTAGTTCTGGTTACCTGTACAGAACAGAAACAAATAAAGGTCTAGAAACAGTCTGAGTAGAAGCAGTCAGACTTCAATAGGAGCTTTATCAATACAAGACCAGAAAATACGTATATATAAATATATATGTACATATATAAAAATCTGAAACTAGAATCCACTTTTAAATTTTCATTATCTACATAGGACGAATTTTTAATAACAGAGAAGACACAAGAGACATCATTATAAGTACAGAATAACTACCTGGATACAACCAAGGTCTAGTAATACTGTAAAACATGCACTTCTCATTCCAAATTCATGCCGCAGATACTCAGGGAACAGTTTCATAAGTGTTTGAAATACAAACCTATAATCAAAAGACTCAGAAGCATACTTTTCCTGGCCATTTACAGACTTCCACGAATTCCCATCACAATAAGTAGTTTGGCAATAGCGAAGCACAGTCCTGTTTTAGAATTCAGGATCTGGATCACACATCCCACCATTCCCTTAGGACAACAATGGCTGAGAAAACTGAACACAGGTCTTCAACAGATCAAACTAGTACCCAGATTCATGAATTGCTTGTGATATGAAGGATGCTTCACTACAATACAAGTATCCCCAATTACTCAAAATGTCTTCCTGTAGGCTCAGAAGTTCAAGACTGATGAATGCTTTGAAAGTTTGAGTGGCTACTCATTTCATTGGCCACGATAAGAGACAGGATTGCTGTCCAACAGTTTAACAGGTGCCCAGCATAAGAAGTTTCCTTTAATGCAAGTTATAACTGTATCTATAAAAACCAATTCAAAGAATCTGTAGATCTGCAGTTCTCAATGGCATAGGAAATCACTCCTTCTGGAAACACTAGAATTTCTTTTCTTCATTCTGGTACATCACTCTCTTCAGTGGTTTGGAAAGCATCTAGTACAATGCTTCTCTGGTTAAGAGTTATTATTTTACAGTCATTCTGTGGGTATGGTTATGAAACTCTAGTCAAAACCATGATTTCCTGTGCCAAATGCTACTCAACAATGAAGTCCCTTTCCTGAGAATTTCAGCAGAATTCAGTAAGAGTCAGAGAAATCCACTCAATGTGCGTGGCTCTTATCCATGCTCCTTACATGCTACTTACATTCCTTTACAATTAGACCCGAACTGCAAAGATGTGGAAGTATCTAACCAGATTAGGCACATCATCCAAATTTCTGGGCAAATCCTGCCCTGTTACTGTTCATGTCTGCCGGGCTTTTCAGTTTTCCTATCAACATTTGCAAAGCCTGCCACATTCTGATAGTTTCTACCTCTCCACAGGTCCAAAAAAAACATAGCCTCAGCTCTGAAGAAAGCACTCAGAACACAGCTGTATCTCCACACTTCTCAGACTCTGAAGCAGGTTGTATCAATCCAACATCCACTTTCAAAGGTGGCTGGGGAAATAAGGAAAGCATATGCATGCGTCCTGCTGAGCACAACTTTCAGCTTGAATATAGCAGGCAAAGATTCAATTCCCTGTTCTGCCTGACTTGGAGCATATGCACTAGAAATGCTACAGAATTTCTGATTCTGCATAGAAATGAGGATTCTGCTTGTTGCACAGAGAAGGAAGTGATCTAAAAATAGAGCAACCAAGTAAATCGTACAGATTAATCTTGGAAAGTATAGGCTTAACCCCAACAGGGCCTTTTATGATAACTACATGAAAGGAGAAAATGGCCATCACAGTAACCAACACCAATGGAGAGACTCAGTAAGAAAGGTCAAGCAAAGGTAAAAGCTAAACTGCCAATAAATTTAACATCCCCCAAAAAATCTTGTACATAAGCATGCAAACAGTAATGTTAATTTTTTTTTAATTTTCTTTTTAGACTTAAGCAATCCAGAGTTGGGGTATTTGAGTAGTTCCATGTCTCAAATAACAGCCATGCATCTACAGTGCAACCAGTGCTCAATACAAGCCAGTTCAACTCTCAAAACATAAATGTATGGTATTTTGAAGATGTCCTTTCACCAGTCACTACTTGCATGATTGACACCAGTGTGAAAGAGTAACATATTGTCTACCAAGCACAATATGGTGCCTTCAGACTGATTTCAACACATAAATATTTCTATTGATAACAAAGAGAAGAAAGAACATGGGAACATATATTATTTAACTACTTCTCATTAAGATTCCCTTTTACAGAAGGTAGGAACTAAAGCTATACTCTTGTTAAGTTCTCAGTACCAAAAATACATGCATCTTAGAAATTTCAGCACCTGATCACTGCCAGCTGACATCCCCTTTTCAAGAAACGTTCCAAGACAGCAAAAGAAAGAAAAATGGAAGATGCACTGATCTTCACAGCTGCTATGGGTGCTGCTTCCGTGCCAAAATCCACTCCCAGCACTGCCTACATGAAAGCTGCTTCATCCTAAACTGTTTCCATCAATGGCCTATTTCATAAAATCTTCTGATCTCATAGCTTCTTTTTCTAAATATGGCCACAGTTCTCAAAACCAACTCAAAAAAGAAAAAAAAAAGAAAAAAAAAAGAAAACCAACAGACAAAAGAAACTTATGCTTAAATACTGCACTTACTCAAGTTCAACACCAAAACTGAAACAATTCCATACGCCCTCACAGTTTGCTTAGAAAAATACTTCCTAAAGCTAGAGACTAACAATACAACGTTTTATAATATAAGAGGAATCTAAAAAGACGGATCGAAAGTGATTAATTTCCAAAGACCTTTTCCATTGTCACATAATTTTAACAAAGCAAACCACTAAATATGCTTTCTTTTAACCACAGTACATTACTAGGAAGAGCTACTTTTCCTCTTTCCATCCATATCTCTTTTCTTGTAGTATTACTGTCTGCAAGCATCAAGAATAAGTATCGAATGTTCATTCCTTGTTTCAGATGCAGATGCATTTTGAATTGAGAAAAAATGGCTTCCATAATTATAATACCGTTCGAACCCCAGAGCAGATGCAATAGCTCCAAAACAGAGATAGCACTGTGAAAATCTCAAATAATAAAAAATGTTTGATTAGGCAGAATAACTACCTCAAATTTCCTTGCATTTTGTATAAGACCAGAACATACATACAAGCACTCAACTGCAATAAAGAGTACCTAAGGGTACATCAACAACTTATTTATGTGTCAAAACTTAAAATGATCCTCAGTTTTTAAATACTCAGAAATAAAAAGCAAAAAAGAATTTGGATAAATAAGGTAAATACAGTGCATAAGCTAGCTGATGAACAGTCTGTAATGTGGATTCATGATCCACAGAAAGGTTGCAACTAACCTATTTTGCTTAAAATTACAGCAGTGAGCTAGAAGGTGAGACAAAAAGTATGAGTTGTAAAATGAAAGACAAAATAATTCCTGCTGCCATTAGGCGGCAGGGTCATTTTTACGGATAGCTGGTAGCACTGCTATGGCTGTCTTGGAAGCTATCCACATAAGGGAGATGAATAATTTGCTGAGGGGAGTAATTCTGCAATAGTTACTCGTTATATTACCATCTTTCCATTAACAAAGAAGTTCCAAATCTGCAAGCTCTCCCATCCATACTGCTATGTGACAAGACACAGGCAGAAAGCACTCCAGGATAGCGGAAGCCGGGTACAATTTCTGCATGGCCTGGGACCACTGCCTCTAAGCTGGGTCACGGCAGTTGTAATAGCCGCACCAATCCCCAGAGATGGCCAGAGGCAAGGACAGAAGGCATCAGGGCCAGGCCTACTTGGGGAGCTGCTAGTGATGCTGCCCCAGCCAGGCCCTCACCCTCCGCTCTCACTGAGCTCCTGGGCTCACCTTGTGCCCCCTGCCCAGCCACATTGCCTTGCCAAGCCCTATCTTTCAGCTGCTATTTTAGGAGACATGGCTTCTGAAGAACAGCAGATGCTGAAAGTCCACAGGGTGGAGGAGAGGCCTAACAGCCACCTGCTGCAACTGGCATGGGGAGGATGTGCAACAGGGCAACACACTTCACTAGCCAAATGTCTTTTTCCCCTCAGTACCAGCACCAGCCACCTGAACGTCTTATGTGGTGGAATGAAAATGGTCATTGCTGAAGCATGTCTGACATCAGAAGAGAATTAGAGGTAACGGTTTTCCTCGAAAGCTCTTTTGCAAGCCAAGCTGGCAGTGGCAGAGGGATCTCTCTCTTCATCTCTATTTCCTGCAGCAGCCCATGGAGAGCCTGCTGGCCACTATGTCCACTATTACTTCGTCCTTCATTTCTGCATGCCATTTATTCATCTTCTGGTTTTTTGTGTGTGTGTGTGTCTGGCATACGAAGACCCAGATATACGTTTCTAGCTTTGACCTCAATTTTTTTCCTATTGTGCAACATCCTGAAAGGTGCTGTCCTGCTGGAATCGAGAGTTCGTTTTCTCTGTGGCCTCAAGGAAGCAGACTCACTGCTTCTCCAATAATCCAGAGGAGCAACAGGAATTAATTTAGTTCATTCTATAGAGTCCTAATTTGTATCCTTCTAATGAGATCAAATTAAAGTCACACCTTACTATGACAGATTAGTGATAATAACTAAGGAAATCTTTACTTTTGAAATACTGCACTGCAACACCAAATTATAACGTGAAGGGACCAAAATTCAAGATGATTTCCTTTTTTCAAATAGGGAACCAATCCTAATGATATTCAACAACTGAATCATTTAAGTTAGAAATGTAAGAATAACTGAATTAGAAATATACATATAAAAAAGCGTTCATTCCTAATATAAACACCTCTTCATAACGAAGTATTTCAGGTCATTTACATGCTTACTAACTACATTGAAACTAGAACAAATTTCAGTTTTGGATGGGGATTGTTCTTTGTGTATGCATGTGTTTTTTGTTGTTATTTTCTTTTATTTAAATCAAACATTCTCTGATTTTAATTTTGTTCACTTATTTTTCTAATGGTTAGTCATAAAGCCAAATACAGGCTACAAAGCTAACCTAGGCATATTCAGTGCAAGCTAAGCTTTATCTTTTCCTTACCTTGATGAATTCATTAACAATATAATGTTCATAGTAATAGTTTTTCAGCAGTACTTCGTAGGACTGACAAATGCCACAAAATGGGTAGATAAGCACATTTTTTGCTTTGATCATAGAGGAACACATATAAATCCTATGTTCAAAAGCAAAAATGCAAGACAAAGGCTTCAGTCACGCAGGTTTAGGTTACAATATGTGGACCAAATATTTGCTACGTAAATGTTTGTAATTCCACGTAAACCAAGTTAATCACATGCTGACAGGAAGCATGTGATTTCTCATTTGTGGCTCCCTTTCCAACTTCCCAAGTGTTTAAAGTGAGCATCTTAAGAAGCCTGACATTCAGTTACAGGAAAGAAATGCCATATAATTGGAAAAATAAATTATACTTTAAAAAAACAAACAAAAAACTTGACACCCAGTCCCAAAAGGCCAATAAACAAGCAAGCATTTCTAATACAAATTACAGGCAGGACATAAGAAGAGTTTGATTTCTGAAGATACATATATCAGCTTGGTAGCTGTGACTTCAAAAATTACACAATACCATTTGTTCTTGTAGATACACAAGAATACATTTGTGCATCTCACAATATCTAAAACAGACACTTCATATGGACAGCCACATACTTTGTGTCCTGCCCCAACTCACCTGGTATTGCTTCTGCAAAGAAGCTTGGGGTTTAAGAAGGATAAGTATTGACTGATTAATATGGAATCAACGCTACACAGCGAAGACATGAGAAATTCTTCACTGCTGCAAGACACTTTATAAAGTCATCTCAGATTAAGTCTCCAGCAGTTTTCAATCCTTCCAACAGTAGCAATAGTGACTAGAATTCAAATTTATGTATTAAGAGGGTTTTGATGAACTTTGCTCTCAGGTTCAAATGCTGTTTTTCATCAAGTCAGAAGACACCAGGTATCAAAATGAGGAATTCACTAATTCTGTGATCTTCAAATAAGAAGATATGAATAAAGGGGGAGAAGACAAATTTTATATCTCTGAATAAGTGGACAGCATACACATTTAACAATTGAATTTAAGGACAGTTCCCACCTATTTAAAGATAAGACATAATTCAATATGCCGCTCATAAAGACATAATATCCAGGGGCTGCTGAATCTAATTTTTTTTTAGCTTCAAACTCTGATATAGTAGATCACTATTCACTTAATTAAAATGCTTTCATTGTTTCTATGATGAATGATCCTTTTTGTAGGATTTCAATGGTGGGCATCTATGCTGTGATAAATATACATGCATTATTTCTTGCAATATTAAAGAGAATATTTAAAAATATAGTAAGTTGGTATTAATGTTTGAATTGAAAACCAAATAAACAAAACATAACATGCATGAATTGTCTGTTACCACAGTCATCTGCACAAAAGATGGAAATAGACTATATTGTAATTCCCTGTTAATATCTTTCACAGAGATTTTGAACGTTTTGCAATCAGGTGAGCAAAATGAAGATTTTGCATTTGAAACATAGTAATTTTTTTTCCATTAAAAAAAAATCTGCATAATTGATTTCCTGTAGTTTACATGAAACTTAAGAAGTGGAATCCTGTGTCCCTAAAATATCTGTGTTTCTTTTAAATTTGAAGTTGGTATGCAGTCCAGTGAGCCATAAAGTCACAAATAAAGGTGAATTTCATTCACTATATATAACTGCATCCAGATCATGTTTGTTTTGCCTGTTCATGTTTCTTCCTAACTATCTTTAATTCTGAAAGCAAACCTATTATCACGTGTTGAGGCACGTGCCTTTACCCCACAGCAGGCATCACAATTCTTCCTGACAGAGGGAAAGAAAATAGATAATATCATTTGTCACTGGTCACAGTCAACGTATTATTTAGTGCCTCAGATTTTTCTGAAGTTTTTGCAATGCTCTGTAACTGTATGGCAGTGAAAGAATGATTCCATTGCCAAAATAAATAAATAAATAAAATGGGTTTTTTTGATATCTTGAAATCTATTCTCAAATTCCTTTATCAAAATGGAAAGCAAAGCTGCATATTTTTTGCTGTTTACAGGACTGTGTTAAGCCGACTTATCAAAATTATAAATTTTGATCATAAATTATAAAATTATTTGCCATAGCTCAAGCTTGCCATAATTTAAGTTTCATTTTGAACTCTGTCATGGTTTGAAACACAGCACAGATAAGTTGATTTTCACCTTAAAGGCACAAGTTCAACTCATTTAAATGAGCGGTCAAATCCATCAAAAATGCTAAATCTGAGAGTCGTTTTTCATCTTCATATTCTGGCAAAAGTTTTCGTTTTGATTCCATAACTTACTTGATTTCATTTCACGAATCATAAAATCTTTTTAGCATTTTACCCTAACTTAGCCACCTTCCTTCAGAAAAGTAAACGATGTCCCCTTAATCAATGTCCATATTTTGAAGGAACTCCTGGAACTGGCGGTGATTTAATCCCTTGGACTTTATGAAATTCACAGCTTTGATGACAATGTAATACATGCCGGTTTCCATTCGAGTGTGTGTCACAAGCACAAGAGGTGGAGTTAGCAATGCACTGCACCTTCTCTCCACCACATTCCATTGTCACCTATGCAGTCCATGCTCAAGCTATGCACAACCAATTTATGAAAAACATTGCTAAAAATTGCATAATAACATTAAAAGTTTACAATCTCGTGGGGCCACATTACTAGCTGTCCAGGGCTGCATGAAGCCTGCCAGCCACAGGTTGAATACACCTGGACTATTCTGTGCCCTCGCTTCACATCGGACAGAT
Organism: Penelope pileata; assembly: GCA_013396635.1. Taxonomy (NCBI): domain Eukaryota; kingdom Metazoa; phylum Chordata; class Aves; order Galliformes; family Cracidae; genus Penelope; species Penelope pileata. The sequence continues at coordinate 1,070,365 of WBMW01004653.1, forward strand.
GGTTATTAACCTAGAGGCACATAATTCAAGACTGGGAAGGCCAGATCAGGCTCACCAGTACAGCTGACTGTATAGAGGCCCATATGCATGGACCACCACATTTGGGATTGAAAGCAGTGACTTGCGATGAATAGCAGAGGCCCTTTAGATATGGATTCAACCTTGATCCAACCAAGATTCACGAACAGATGGTCATTTCAATTCCACAGTTTAGGACTACACTGGCGAGGGCATAATTTAAATAAAATGCAAAAGTCAAAAGAATTCACTTCATGGGCAGTGAAAATAAATCTAGAAACTGTTCAGGAAATAATCCTCCTGCAACAAATGCATTTTTATTAAGTAAAAATGAGAAGATGATATTTACTATCAGAAACTTTGGTTTCTAAGGGTTCCTGTTTGAAATTTCATTAGTCCTGCCTTTAGCCTCAGAATACACAAAGAAACAGATCATAGAATTGCTTGACTTGGAAAGAATCTCAAAGATCATCTGGTTCCAGTCCCCCTGCCATGGCCAGTGACACCTTTTAGTAGATCATGTTACTCAAAGCACCACTCAACCCAGCCTTAAACACTTCCAGGGATGAGGCATCCACAGCTTCTCTGGGCAGCCTCTTCCAGTGCCTCACCATCCTCCTAGTGAAGGATTTCTTCCTAACATCTAATCTAAACCTATCCCTTTTTAATTTGAAGAAACTACCCCTTCCCCTATCACTACAATCCCTGACAAAGAGTCCCTCTCTTTTCAGGTACTGGAAGGTTGCTATAAGGCCTCTCCAGGGACTTCTCCAGGCTGAACAACACTAACTCCCTCAGCCTGTCTTCATAGGAGAGATGGTCTAGTCCTCTCATCATCCTCATGGCCCTCCTCTAGACTTGCTCCAAAACCTCCATTTCCTTCTTACGATGAGGGCCTCAGAACTGAAAACAATACTGCAGATGGGTTCTCACAAGAGGGTAGAAGAGGGAGACAATCACCTCCCTCGCCCTGGTGGTAAAGCTTCTTTTGATGCAGCTCAGGCTACAGTCGGCTTTTTGGGCTGCAGATGCACAGTGTCAGCCCTTCCACTATGTAGAAGGCCACCAAATTTATCAGGCACAATTTGTCTTCACTGAAGCCATGCTAGGTGTCACTAATCACCTCACTGTTCTCTGTGTGCGTTAGTATAGTTTTTGGGAGGATCAGCTCCATGATCTTGCTGGGCACAGGGGTAAGACAGACTGGCCACAAGATATATTTAGCTAACAGTATCCTCAATTTCAGGCACTGGTGTAAAAAATGTTACAGAACATTTCTAAAGCAACTCAGTGATTTCTCTCTGGAAGATGTCCACTCTGAAGCATAAGCAAACATTTCCATTTCAGATCACTCTATCTGACTTACTCTTTCATAACTGCAGAAAGTAATAATCATTATGAACTATGCCTACCCACACTGAGATTAATAAATTGCAATCATTTATTAATTTTCCATATTGCTTCAAATAGAGTGAATACGTTTTGCATTAATCTATGCCTGAAAAATTGTGCATGAATAATTCACGCAATGATAATTCCTGCAATCAATCACAGAATGATTTAAATGCATTTTACTAATGTTGGACTAACTCTGTTCAGTATCATTCCACTGAATTTCATGTAAAAAATGCCAGAATTTCTCCAAATTCTACTATTACTAGGAACTAAAATTATTCTTGCACCAGGATTTCTTACTTAGGAACAAAAATTCACACTGGCTGAATAAAAATTCCCTACTGCTATCCAAATACATAAAAATAAACAAATGCATATGGCTGGGGAAGAATGGGAGGTCTCTTGACAGACTTAGGGAAGTAAGCTCAGTGGGAGAGAAGTGCATTCCAGATTCATTATAATCCAAGCTTGGGCTGTTGTATGCACATCTTGCAGTTGCAGGTTTGAAAGTTTTCCCCTTCGGAGCATACCTGGCAGCACCTGAAAATGGTAAGAGCTCCAAATCCATTTCATGTCATCAAAACCATGACCTCTCTCCCTCTGTCCTCCAGGAAGGATTCTGAGGCACACACCATGTAAGGAAAGCTGAAACCAAATTGATTATTCATTTGTGTTATCATCATCCCCTCCTGGATTAAATGAGAGGCTTCTATTCCATGGCAGACTTCTGCTTCACTAAATCCTGTTTTTTACTTTCGTTTTTCAGATTCAGTTTTATCCATTTTTCCCCTCTTGTAGAAGCCTTATTGTCTTCCTTTTCAACTGCAATTATCACTTTTCAATACTAATCCTTTCCCAAGCAGCCTAGATTTTCACCCCTTTGTACTGAACCAGATTCCTCACCATTTGATCCAGTAACTAGCTTATTTTACCCTCTAATCCTTTATTTGCCACCTTTGCATACAACCTCAATCTTTCCCTACCTAAGCATGCAATTTTCAACACACTCATTACCTCTTCCTCTGTACTTTTCACCTTATTATTCTCTCCAGTGTATAGGATTACCATTTCCTTTTCTGTCCAATAAACCTTGTTCTTGCTCATCTAATCTTATTTTCTCCAAATATGTTTTAAGTCTTTTTTACATGTAATTCATGTTTAATGCTCAGACTTTAGATGAGCCTTTTGAGCTGTTGCTTTGTGTGATGTAACAAAGAAAATCAATGACAATCACAAATTATACAAAAAAAACCACAAAATAGAAGTAGAAAAGATTTGTTCCAAATGGTTGTACGCATGTAGATAGTATACATTAAGCTATATCATCTCCCTGTTGTGTCCTCTTTCTGTCAGTGTTGTGAACCCCTGTCTGTAGCAGTACGCAAAATAGAACGGCTTCCTTTCTACTGTGTTGTGAAAGCACAAAAAAGAGTGGAGTTTTTAAATGCCTGACATTCAGGCAAAATAACCATTTTTCTAACACAAGCAGCCACGTTGGGATCAGACACAGCCAGTATCACCAAAGACGGACAGTCTGAATCTTACTACAGCCAAGTTGGTTAAACTCCAAAGACAAATTGATAGGTTCATCTAAACCTCACCGATTTTCCCCCCACTAAGTAGAGCTTCTCTTTTAATGAAAAAAAAAAATGCAAATGAGAAGACATGAGAGTACAGAGAGGAGTTAAATGAGTCAGAGAAGCTTTTTTTATTATTTAATTGTAATAAGGATTCTATAAAAGAATCCCATTTACATACAGAGAAGAGCTCCATCTCTCTTGCAACAATGGCTTTAATTAGACAGAAGACTCCACCTTTAGGCACAGCATCATTGACAGGAGACACCAGGGCATCCCCATGCCAGATCCCACATCAGGGATGACAGCTCATGGGTACCAACTCCATGGTATAGAAAGGCATGGCTATAGGACTCTGGTTCATTTTTACTGTTGTGACATCTGACCAAAAGTTTATATCGATGAACAGATATTTCTTCAAAGATGAGGCTTTGAAAATGATCCCCTTCTGATACCTTGGACGGTATTATTTCAGAACAGCTGCAGTGATGCAAACATCACACCGAAAGTAGAACAGATTGTAAGTATTTAAAATTGCATTAGTGTTGGTTTCATGCTTTTTACAGTTTCATACAAACAGCCACGAATAACCGAAGCCACTGGAGTAAGAGAGGTTAATGGGATTCATTTGCTAGACTACAAACATATATTTCCATAATCTCATGATAGAAATGATTGATTTTTTCCTCAAATGTAAGGATTACCATCAGATGTCTAGAGGGCAGGCATCAAGTAATAGAAGCACAAGAACCATTATCAGGCTATCTTTAATGTGCAGTATTGTTAGAAATAATGTAATTAAGGATAGTAATATGGGTTTCTCAAATAAATTATGCTAATTATATTATCGTTTTTAAATTATAATTAAATATTCAATTATAAGAAACACAAAGAAGATTCAGGAATTACATGGCATGTCATCGTTATGGTGAATATATTTTAAATTAACATAGCAGCTCATTAAAACAGTTCATTTTACGGAATTACATATGAGTTTTACCATGTTCATCCACTGACAATGAAGTCAGAATCAATGTACAGTAACACACAGGGAGACACTTCCATCCTGCTTGCTTAGGCCAATGTGTTTCATTGATCTGATGCAACTTTGTTCAAACAGATGAAAATGGAGAAATTTTGTGCCACATTTTTTACCAAGCTTTTTTCCCACTGAGCTTGTTTAACATGCAGCTCCCCAGTACTCCTACTGTGTCAATGAACAAGTGGCAAAATTTTACGCAGAAGTGGACCAGAGCAAGCAGGAACTTCTTAAAATGGCTTCATTACCATATTCAGAGGTTCCTATGCAACCTAACTTGCATGCCTCACTGCTCAGGGAAACTTTCTGAAATCTGCCCTGAAACATGGCTATCCAAATATAGCTCTATTGTTAAGAATCACTTAGGATCTAAGCAAATTCGGCAAGTGGTTTCAGGATAAACAGGCATCATGCATAGAGTTCAATTTAAACTCAGCAAAACCCCTTTCGCTTTCCCACTTTGAGATAAAAGGAGTTCAAGCAAGGTACAAGTGATTGGAAGTTGATCCCATTAATTTTCTTCCATTCCATTCCCAATATGTTGTTACTAAATGCTTTTGAAAAATACACAAAGCAAATAAGAAGGAAAACGAAGCTTAACTTAATTCAATTAAAATATTTAAGGGTATTATTGCTAACTAAATTTCTCTCTCTTTTTTTTTTTTTTTTTGGTAGTAGGAGAAATTTGGTACAAAAATGTATTAGGGGTGAATATAAGCATTTAAGCTTTGACTAGCTTCTCAACAGTTTAAATAACTCTTTGAAAGTAATTCAAAGTATTGTATTTAAGAAAAGCCCTGAAGCCTCAGCTCAAAGAGAATTCGCAGTGCAAGACAACTCTGAAAATAAAGAGAACTTGAAATTGGTAATAAAGCCTCTGTTTACTTTGGATAAGGTCGTCTACAAATGCTGCAGATTTCATTCAATGAAGCATCTTCTTTTCTTCCTGCACATTCTGAATATCTCTATTCAATGTTTTTGAACAGAGGTTACATTTCACTTAAATGAATGTGAATTCTATGCAGAAGATGAAACAAGACGTGAAAATTACTTAATTTATACAATCTACTTTACTGAAACCATCAATTTAGATGCTTCCTAATAGGTAAGATTTCAATATTTTTAATCAGACTCCAACACTGCCACTGTATTATCTTAAATCAGAACAAATGCTCCTCATAGCCATTAACATAATTTTCAAAAAAAAGCGTCACAGTTATTAAAATTGTAGCCAAAATAATATTATATTTTACGCAAAGATAAGAAGACAGTCACGCTGCAGAAGAAAAAAAAAAAAACACATATCCACTGAGCGAACAATAACCTTTTCAGGACTCTCAGAGTGTCTTCAGTTGACTATGTTGCTCAATACTTCTCCCACACTTCTTTACGAATATAAGCTTTCAACTTAAGAGACTACAAACAACCAACACTGATGGTAACTTCTGCACACAGTTCAAGCTATTGCTGCTCTCACACTACCTTCTTTAACTGGCTGCCAAATACACTATTTCACTTAATCTTAAATGACCATAAAGCAAACTGCCACTATGTTCTCATAAAACAGAACATTGTGCAAAAACCTGCCAAATATTTTCACACAGCATAGTTAATGCAGGCAATACTGACTTTCTGTCTTTTACATGGATGGCAACATGCCCTTATAGTCCCACAGCTCAGCTATCCTCGTATTCTCACATTTTGTGTGATGCTTTGCATGCCTATATCCTATAGCTTTGTTCAAAGACACTGAACTTTTTTTCCCACAAGTCATATCACCTATAGCATAACTTGTCAGATATTTTTAGGTGAAAGGAAAATTAAGTACATTGGAGTAAAGTGATTTTACCTCTCTTAATATTATGAAGCAGGTTCTTCTCTGAGTAAAATTTAAGTGTAACTAAAATCCAACATCAAATCAACAGCTACAGGGGTAACCTTAAGCAAAGACTTAAAGATATTCCCAATCTGATGTGAAATTGCTTAGAGAAAGCTGGAGGAAGACCTAGACAAAGTCCTTGTAAGTGCCAAGCTATCAGGTCAAAAAAAGGAAAATCCATCCGATGGAGATGCCTCAGAAGCTTAAGGCAAGATGGTTCCCTTTTCCAGATTCAAAGGAAAGATGTATTATTTATTTCTCCCACTCCATCTTTTCTTCACTGTTTTTGCTAACCTTCCTCCTACTTCATGGAAGTGATGCACTTGAAGGGAAAGTTAGAAGAATTGTCAATCTCCTGAATTTTCCACTGAATTTCATCTGTACACTTAAAAATGAAGTCAGATGACACAAGTAAAATCCTTACAAGTTATTTAGCAAATCCTTTGTTAGGCTCTCTCAAGTCATTTTTGTTCATCATTTAATATTTATCATTTGTTCATAATGCATTCTCATCTTCAGGTGATAGGAATATTTCTTAGTCAACACATGAAATTTGATTAATCACAATGGATCATTTGCCATGACTGACCTTTACACATCTGCTCCACCAACATGTTTGTAAGTCACATGTGAAGCTGTTAGTAGTAATTCAGTGATAGTATCATGTGTTCCGGATTTTGACTTCTTCAGAAAGCAAAAAGAAATATCTAGAAATACACATTAAAAAGAAAAGTAAGGGGAAAGGCTCACTAAAATATCTTGAGTAAGAAACAAGAATATCCAAGCACCATCTTCTCCACAGAGTTGCCCAGTAATATTCACTAAATCATTTGCTGAAATTTGGTGCTCCACCTCCTTCCCCCTCCAGTTAATTGACAGCATTAAATAAATAAAATCCATGAAAAATTTGTCTGTTGGGTAGTTCATTTAGAAGTTGGCTGTAGAGAAGGTCAAGAATGGGCATTTTTCACCCAGTGGAAATATTCCATCCATTCCCAATTTTTCCAGTTACAATATACACAAATAGTTCGTTATCTTGCAGATGAATAAGATCACACACAGCCTTTGAAATCATCTAGTTTTACCTCTGGCAATAGACAAAGCCTGCTATGGCTCAGGCTCGCACCGAGAACCAGCTCAGTATGTTGCCCAGGGAACAACGAGGCTCAGTGCTCTCAGGCCTGCGCCAGTGCAGGCTGAGAATCTGATGAACCAGAAAGGCTTACAGAAATATGTCTATTCTCTGCTCAAGAAACACATATGCTGACAACATTGCCAGACATTTCTTCTTTCAAAGGTGAGAGCTTTCCACAAGCATCTGCCTGGCACCAGCCTACTAATGGCACCAAAGAGACAGCACACCTTGTGCCCTCCCTTTATCCTTGCCACTCTCTCTAGGAACACACTATTCAGCAAGGGAAAGCAAAGTCAAAATGGACAGTTACACTTTTCTGGCTTACATACTCCCTTCCTGCTTTTTTCAGATAATGATATCTGGAAATAGCTTAACAGTTTGTTGACAAACTACATCAAGATTGTCCAGTCTGTGCCTCACCCATTACATACAAGCATTCAACCTGCTCCAACTCAGAGATCTGAAATCCCTGCATTTTAAAGCAGCACAAACACACACTCGAAACAGATAACCAGTCAGCATTCCACAATGTTTTCAGGTCTGAACTGCTCAACTAGGAAGATAATACTAGGTTTCGTATCCACTGTATGAAGTGCCATATTCCCGACAGAAAAAGGCTTTTATTTGCTCCTACCTTTATTAGACATAAGCAGAAAATGCATTTGAGACAGTCAACGATATCTTCAATCTTCTTAATTTTACCCCTGGTAACACCTGGAGAGAGTGATTACACACTGTCTCAGCAGTTAGAAATGACAGATCCCAATCTAGTCTTATACCTCATTTTTTTCATTCAGAAAAAAATGTACAGTTTATATAAATATTATTTTCTCCTGCATAACAACTTCAGTAAGGCCATTTCATCTGAACAGAGAACACAGTCACTCCTAAAATAAGCTGGAGATATGTTGCATGGTCAGACTTGCAAGAAAAAATAGAAGAACGCTATCAAAAGCAGATTTTCAGTAGGCAGAAGAAGAGAGGAGGGTGACACAAGTTAATGCTCTCTGAAAAAAAAAAATGGAGCATGGAAATGCTTAATCAGTCTGAGTTAAATTTGAAAAGGAAAATGCAATAGCTTAGCTTTCCATTAGCAGCATCTTTCATACAGCTTTTGAAGCTCAGGAAAGTTGGATTCTTTCTACAGACTTCATGGAGAGCTGGAGTAAAGTTCTTCTACTGTAAGGACAAAATCCTGTTTATCCCAGTTGATTGACACATTTACATACATGCACATGCTCTAAGGAAAGGTGTTGGAATACTTGGCTTAGAGATGTGTAATTTACTTCACACAAATGCAGTTTCCGAAGATTAAAGCAATGATGCTTCAGCTTCAGCCATTGCTGGTATATCTTCTGTTAAAATCCTCCCACTTTATAACTAAGTAGGTACTAAACAATCATGTACTTCAATCAAGTTTCCATGATTTCGCATTACTACCATCAAGCAAAAAAAATAAGCTAGTGCAATACCCAGTGACACAGAAGATGAAAGATATTGCTTTGCTTATTATATTACTCCAGCTATTCCTATGCCACTTGCAACAACTGGGAATCACAGCTTCATCTTCCGTATCTTCTACCCTCTCTCACACCCACACCCCATTCTGAAGTAGATGGCCATTTCCTGGGTTATAAAATGACAACCTAGATACCTTCCATATATTATGGTGGAACTGGATGAAACACAAATCCGTATAACACAGGAGAATAAGAGAACAGACAGGACACCAGACTGACTGTGTCATGTCTTTTTACTCTGTCTCTTTTCATACTCCAGATTCATGTATGGGATGAAAAGTGATCTTAATCCATACGTATACAAAAGTACTGATGGGCTGTCATTACTAGCATAAGTTAGAGCTGCTTTCAGCCACCCTATGGTGTGGGAAAGCTAAATAAATTCCCTTTTGCCTCCTGTGTAGCATGAGGCACCCTCCCAAACCACTTGCATTTAGTACTTTTTATATGCACCTGAAAACTTTACTCAGATATTTTTATTTCCAATCTCTTTCTTAATAAAGAAACAAACCAAAAAAAAAGCCCCTATGGATATGTAAGCCCTTCCTGGTCCTTCTGTAGTCTAAGTTTCTAAGTCCTACAGGGATTGATATTTTTTTGTTGTTCTCCACGCAACTCTTATCATATCATGCTTTTAAGCAATAGAAATGTACAGATGGTGTGTTCCACAGTGTTCCTCATCACAGTTGAATTTGATCTCTGTTGTGATATTTTAATAACAAGGTAAAAACAGCATGCATATGATAGCAGGTTGAACAGTTTAAAAATAAGTCTTCTCTTCAAAAGTAATAATAGCAGCACATTCTCTTCTCCACTGCTTTTTTAGGTAATGACTTTATTTGGATACCAACTGTCAATTCATGGAAACATTTTGAAGACTGGGAATGTTGAAATACTTTCTATAACAGTGATCACAACAGCCATGAAAATGACAGCAAATGTCTCCTCAAGTGAAGCACAAGACAGAAAACGCATTTCATAAATGTTAGCTGCAGATGTTACCTGCATAACTCGCTCTCCCTAGATAAAGGCTTCTATCCATTTGAATTCAATTTTAATTGGTTACAAGGGATAAAATATCATTGACATGAGGTTTTATATATAATTTTCTCATTTTATTTTTTATACATATCAGCAGAGTTATCAGCTGAGTATTAAAGTGGATTCTGACACTGAACAATAAATATGATTGTATTTTTTGGCTGCTATAGAGCTTTAAAAGTTAAAGGAGCCAAATTATCATGTTAAACATGCAAAGTTAACTATGATTATCATGTATCTTAGTAAGAAAGTAAGAAAGGTCAGTACTTTTTTTTAAAAAAAATAAAAATTATTTCAAAGAAAAACTAGAGTAGTTTAAGAAATACACTACTACAAGAATGTCTTCACCATTTAAAAAGCTATATTGCTTGCTGGGTGAAGAACTGGCTGGATGTCCAGGCTCAAAGAGTCACAGTGAATAAAACTCAGTGCAGCTGGTGGGTGGTCAACAGTGGCAACAGAGATTAGTCTTGAGGCCACTTTTGTTTAACATTTTTATCAATGATCTGGATGAGGGATCAAGGCCATCCTCACTAAGTTCACAGACAACACCAAGATAGGCAGCACTGTTGAGCTGCTTGAAGGTAGGAAGGCTTTAAGGAGGGGTCCAGATAGGAACTGTATGATCAGCTAAGTCCAATCATAGAATATTCAACCAGGCTAAATATTCGGTGCTGCATGAGGGTCATAACAACCCCATGCAGCAGTCTAAGCTTGGGGAAGAGTGGCTGTAAGTGGCCTGGACAAAATGAACCTGGGAGTGCTGGTCAAGGAGTAACTCTCCTTTCTCAGGTGAGAAGTGATAGGACACAGACCGAAGCTGCACCCAAGGAGGTTTAGACTAGATGTTATGAAGAATTTTCTCATGAAGATAAAGCATTTGGATGGGCTGTCCAGAGAGGTGGTGGGGTCCTCAACCCTGGAGGTGTTTAAGCGCACTGATATAGCACTAAGGGACATAGTTTAGCAATGGGATTTCATAGGTCATGTTGATGGATGGACTTTGTGATGCTGAAGGTCTCTTTCAGCCTAGCTGATTTTATGGTTCTATGTTTTTAACATACACTTTTAAAAATCATGCTGAATTTAAGAGATCATTTCCACATTTCAGACTCATCCACTCAAAAAACACATTGGAACTGGTTGATAAAGTTACTTATGGAGACATTATGGGATTTATTTAGAGAATCCAGTAAGAATTTTGATTTGTTTTCAGCTTTCTATCTTCCGTAAGATGTCCTTCTTAAGATAGATGAGAATTACTAAATTCAGCAGCTCACCCATTTGCAGCCTTACAATACCATTTCCTTACAAGTTTTTTCTTTTCTGTTTCCCCCCCAGATCGCCAGGATCACTGAAAGGGTTCTTTACACACTTCCTTCAAATTGATGATATTTGTTCAACTTAATTACTCAGCAATCTTATTAAGATTTTATATATGAATGAGTTCCCAATGGACTTTGGCCAATGTACAGTACATACAAACTCACACAAAGACACTTCAGTAAATATTATGTATCAGATACAGCTATTAACAACTTGTTTGACGTCTTCCATTTATAAAAAGTTTCAACGCTATTTTCCAGTTCATAAATTTCACTTTTACAAAAAGGCCCGAATTCACACAGAACAGAAGAAATACAAAGGCTGCTCTGAAAGCAATGCCTCCTATTTTATTACAACATCAGAGGCGGATGTTGGTGGTATGGCAGCAGAGGTTGAGCCTTCCCACCAATATTCCATTCTATGTTGTTGCTGTGTGACAGATGGCAGCAGAGGGGCAGTCTGGCAAAATGGCGCCTGACATGGAAGTGCGGATGAAGCAAAGGTGTGGAACTGAATTCCTCCATGCAGAAAAAATGGCATCCACTGACATTCACTGATGCTTGCTGAATGTTTTTGGAGATCAAACAGTGGACGTGAGTACAAAGAGGTGGTGGGTGGCGCATTTCAGCAGTGGCAACAGTGATATGAAAGACAAGCCATGTTCCAGATGGCCATGCACAGCTGTCACACCACAAAGTGAAGAGTGTCAGCTCATCTGCACAAATAGGCAGATTATGACCAGGGAACTGTGTATGGAGGTGAATATCAGCTTCAATGAGTTGGAAGCAATTGTGGTAATGTCGGAATTTCGCAGTCTGCATGAGGTGGGTCCCATGAGTGCTCACACAGGAATGGAAAGAACACCGTATGCAAGTTTGTCAGGACCTATTGGAGCAATGCAGGGCTGAAGGTAACAGTTTCCCAGATCACATCATTATGGTGATGAGACAGAGTAAAAACAGCAGTCCATGGAGTGGTGACACGTGAACTCTCCATTAAAGAAAAAGTTTAAGATGCAACCCTCAGCAGGTAAAGTGATGTGCAGTGTCTTTTGAGACAGGAACGGGGTGATCCTTCTGGATTTCCTGGAATCCAGACAAACCTTCAACTCTGACTGCTCCATCGCAACTCTGAGTGGAAGGCTTGAACTTCCAGCATCAGGCCAGAGAAGAAGACACTTCAAGAAGGAAAGAAAATACATGAAAGAATAATCTCCAAGAAACCTTGCAAATATTCATTTTCACACAGTGAAATTTTAAAAGAATAAACGGAGGGAAAAAGCACTTTTTGTACGTAAATGTAGTCTCCTCTAATGTGCAGTCTCCTCTCTAAAAAGCTTCTTAAATGATATGTCATAATAAACTACGCAAATAATTTGCTAAGAAAACCAGCTTGAACTTGTCAGTCAATCACAAAGCAATTGTGTAAAATCTTACATGAAAGTCTTTGAAAATTATAATTCAGTACTATATAGGTGTAAAGGCTCTGATGTAAAAGGAGAACCCATAAACACAAATATATTTTTCTGGAGATACCAATATGTTTCTATGCCTAAGTTAAGCAAGAGCAGCCCTTGCTTTCAAACAAACATCACAGAAGTGAGATATTAAATGGCTACAGCCAGCAACAGAAACTCAAGGTACCATCAACATCATGGGGGGTGTGGGGAGGGAAGAGAAAGCTGCAGTCTCCCAGTTTAAAAATTCCCTTCCTGGCTTCACACCAGATTGTTTGGACTCCAGGCCCAGCCCCACCAGCAGTTACTGTATGGTACCTGGTCAAAGTCCAGCCACCACCTCTACTTCACAGAGCAGAGTCACACAGCCACCACAGAGATACGGATGTCACATTAGGATCAGCTCTCTGAGACCTGAAGCCTACTCTCTAGTCAGCCAGAACATGCCACCAGTTTTCCAGAGACCAAGTTTTTTGAGCAAACTCATCTAAAACTCCAGTCTTGGGGATATGATCCACCTCTATATATTTACCTACCCCTGCAAAATATATATTAAAACAAATCAATCAAGGCTTCTGTCACTGCTGTGATTTGGAGAGGATAAAATACAATCAAATGAATTTTACACCTTATTTCAATTCTCTCAACACAGACATTTTGGAGCATGCTCGCACACCATCTTTGTCTTTAGCATCCTTCTGTCCTTCATGGCTATGGAGATACTGAAAATTTTTCCTCTGATAATTTTAAGAATTCATGCTTTTGGTCCACCAGTGTCTTTAGCACTGTTTAGTATTGTTCAGATATACGTATTCAAAAATATATTAGTTCTGATAGCAAAATAGACACCCAGACATGTTTAGTGACACAAAATCAGGGTCACCAATTGCCTGGCCTTCTCCACAGTAGGTGTTTCTACAAATAAATAGTCATTAAAGTTGAACAAAATGACTTTAAATCAAATTGGTAATAATATTTCATAAAACTAAAGCAGATAAGCAGATATCTCCTATATTTTCCTAAATTGTCCTTTTCCAGCTGATTTGCTTTCTCACTTAATGTAAGTGGATATCACACAGTTCTTAAGGCTAAGTGCTCAGATGAGCTATGTGGAAAGTGGGATTTTTTTCATAAGATTGCCAGAAGACCTCTCTATTGTGAGTTTTTATTCACAATTCTTATTCCCTATTTTGTTTTCTTTTTTTTCCTGTTAAAAAAAGTTAAAATGAATTATAACTTCTTTTTTTTTTTTTTTGGCTCTGTAGAAGAGGGTTGGGGTTGTTTTTGCTTTGTTTTCAAAAGCTAATCCTTACCATTTTACCTCTTTTTTCCTTCCTTTTAAATGTCATCATAAAGAAATGAATTTTTTTTAAAAGGCAAAAAAGGCAAAGCTTTTCATTTTCTATCAGACGCATCAACTTTGAATAAGCACATTCATCTATAGAACATCAACCAGAATGAATAATTATTCCCCTCTCATTTGACAGAACTCAAATGGTTGGCTGGCTTAAATATGAATTTTTTTAGTGTAGGGACATAAATCTCCCACATTTCCCTTACATTCAAGTAACAAATCTCTCTCTCTCTCTTTTTTTTTTTTTTTTACTGTGTCTGGGAGCCCTGAATTCTATTTATACACAGGAATAAAACTGTTCTTCACATCTTACCCAAAGGTCTCCTCTTGACAGATCTCGATTATAGCTTTTCTTCAGAAAAACTGAATGCCTTTTATCTTTTCCTATCCTTTCCATTTTCCCCAAGTATCAGTCTTTACATAATATCACGCATTTTCACTCAGTTGTATTCCCTTAGTCATTAAAAATATCTCCATGTATGCATTCACAGCACTGAGACAGTATTCACAGCAAAACTAATTGTGACAATTAAGAGTTTACACACGTACTTGCAGTCTGTAGGTTTTTACATGCATACTTTTCTCCGCAAAGGAAATGGCAAGCAATACATAGGAAGACAGAATCGAGGTCAAGGAGGAGCTTCCTGGGCCTCCTGCTCCAGGCTCAGATATGCTCAGGTACTGTGGCAGCCACCAGCTCCCAGGAAGTTGGACAAGCATTTAAGAGAGCACCGAGAGAGTCATCACTGCACTTTACATATTACGTTTATGTGGTTAATGACCATGGAAATTACAAGTAGTAAGTAAAATGTCTACCAAATTGTTTAAAATTCAAATGAGGCAGAAGTCTAAGAGGACTACTAAATGCCCAAAGTCATCATTTCCCATGACCTTGTGGCTAAAATATTAAAATTTAGTAATATTCTGTGCTATTCGTATATCGTTGCCATTCCTCAGAGGCACTCAGAAGACTAAAAGTATCAACCAACCAATATTTTCTAACAGGAAAATATTTCTATTGCTACATTAAGGATGAATAAAACCTGGCAGAGAGCTGACGACCACTCCTGCTGCAGTCTTGCACTGGAGAGAGCAAAGGAGCCATAGAAGCTTCCATCCATCTATAACGTTCACTACTCCAGTTCTTCCCAGCCTAATAAAATAGATGAAATTCATGGAAACACTTGGTATTGAACTATCCGTGGTCACAGCAAAGCCTATAGATCCTGCAGCGGTTTAGCGGGGCAGCCAGACTCACAGGGACCATTCACAAAGGCTCCACAAACATTTCTGACTACTAGCATCAGTGCCACTGAAATTGCACAGAGATTTGCCATCACTGTGACCCGAAAGTATCTAGGTTGACAGAATAGACTGTCATCTCATATAATAATAGTTTAATGCTCAATAATTTCCCCAGTGCTTGTTCACACAAAGAAAATTTATTCCTGTGACCTTTCCTTCCAAAAATTAAGCAGAATAATTGGAGGAATTAGTATTTAATTGAAATTCTCTGTATGATTATTGGCAGCTCAACTCCAGAGATTTTTACCTTTAATCGACACCTCATAATATCTGTAATGAACATCACAACTAAATACACCAGGAAACAATAATAATAATAAAGAATATGGTGCATCTTAAGGCCGCCAGTAATGTTACTCAGTGCTGTCAGTGCCATAAACAGAATGCACAGGAGAATAATCTGATAATTAATTCATGACCAGCATTCATGTTTCTGAACTTCTTGTCAATGAATATCTTGTGAAAAAAAAAAAAAAGACTGAGTTACCAATTCATATTTGAACATCAGCCGGCAAAAAGGACAAGTGAGTCATGAGGAGCATATATAATGCAACTGCCGCTACTGTATTAGAAATTAATCAGACTTCTGAGGAGAGGAAAAAATTAAAAAAATACAAGTTTTTGGAACATTTTTTCCTGTTTTCTTTCCCTTGCGTATGGCAGACATGAGAACAAGAGACTACAGGTAAGAACATCAGCTTTCTAGAGCCTCCTACCACCACCGCGACCTCGAGTGCAATTAACTATTGTATTTTTTTCCACCTCAGTTTATCCCCTTCTACAAACACATCTTTCTAATACAAGCTCCCAAACACATTTTTTTCTCTTCCTATTTAGACAACCTTCAGCTATGGAAGAAAAAAATCAATATAAATTAGAAAATCCATTCCATGACAAAAATAAAAGTTCCTTCCCAATGCAATTTTTAAGTGACTTTCTAAAGAAAAAAAAATTATATAGCAGCTAAATAAAAGTTGAATCCACTGTTCATGAATACATGTACCTATAGGTACTGATGTCACCACCATTTGCAAGTGTTCTGGGTCTGACTTGAACTAGGTGGAACATGTAGGCTACACACCCTCACTTCTTCAAAGTAAGGAGTCTGTCTGATGGGTCCCTGACTGCACGTGACTTTGCAGACAACCTGGTCTCTGTCTTTTCTTAGTCTCAACATCCCAAAGAAAACCAAAAGGGCTTTAAGCTTCCAGTGCTGCATTTGGTTAGAACACAGAATTGGCTCTTTTAAAATCAAGACAACTTCTCTCTATTGGGTAAAACAGAACAATAAGGAGACATGAAAAGCAATCTCCTCCCTGTTCAGTCTGCCTTTTCCAAAAGGATGCTATCGTTTGTTCTTTCTGATGCTTTGTTAACTCCCCACCAAAACTCTCACAAGCCAAAGGGACCATGTAGGAAGCCACCCAGCAGCCTCCTGGGTGTCCCCTTCTTGCTGTTCCAAGCAGTTGCCATCCTCCTGCCGCATGTTCACATTTCCTCCCTCTGGGAACAAATCATCACTGTCCTTCCTCAGCCCTCACGCTGCAGGCAGGATCAGGCAAGTAGGCAGCTGCCTTCTTCCCTGCAGCCTCACCAGAGGCAAGAGAGCAAAGAAAGGAATTAAAGAGCTATATAGCTGAGGACACTTTATAATAGAGACTTATTCTTTTACTAGTGAATATTTTAACTAGGTCTGAAGAACATATTGTCCCAATGTTTGTTGCCAATTTTGAAAGGTCCATACTCTTTCCTATTGATTTGCAATTCCCTCTACACATATACAGCCTTCAAGATAGCTCACAAAGCCTGAGTTAAGCAGTCAGCCATTTGCATTTGTTTTTTTTGTCATATTTTTCAGTGCAGTTAAATCTACAACAAATTAACAAGCTTACACTACGTGCTAAATTACATGTCCACTGGACACTGCTACATACACAGGGGAAAAAATAATAATAATAAAAAGATTATAAAATGGTACAATTCAAGTGACAAAAAACACCACACAGACAAACAATCCTCTAGTGGCAGAAAGCCTTGCATGGGGTATTCTTACAGCTTTTAAGCTTACATTTGAGCTTACACCTGCAGGAGCATGTACAGGGTATGAGTGGATGGCTGAGCAGCAGCACTCTCTTCCCTCTGAGTCCGCTATCTAAACAATAGCTCATGTGGATCTGACTCTGGAAATACCTTTACCCCAAGTCACAAAACAAGAAGTGAAATCCTATGTTAAGTCAGTCCCGTATATGAGGCCTAACCCCTTGTTCCTGTGATTTTCCAATTCAGGAACCACCAAACCACCTTATTTCAAGACATTTAATATGCCCATTGCAATTTTGCTCTGTCTTTACATACCAAGGCACATCTGGTTCAGCTACTTGGCAAATTCACAGGATAGATCTTCATGCACATTCAAACTACCCGTTGTAAGAAGGAAGGGTGATGTATTATAGGCTTTAAGTTCTTTACAAAATAGCAACAAGGATCTCAATAGCCTGATCTTGCCCAATGTCTCCAAAACTCCTTGCGTAAAATTTAAATTTGCAGGAAATAAGGACATGGATAGTAGACAGCTGATACATATTGTTACAGTTATGTGCTAGAATCTGGATTCAATTTCCAGATCTGATACTCCTCCAGGATTTTGCAGAAGCCTCAAATTCCCTACATCTTCAAGTCTGTACACTTCAGATTATTAATATTCCCCTGCTTCCTGCAGAGACATCAGATAAGCTTTCTGAAGGGCTAGGCTACTACAGAAACAAGAGTAATATAAAAAAAAAACTCCCTATGAAAAAATCAAGATGTATCATTAGTAAAAAGCACATTTCTTAAATGTGTTTGTTTAATACTGAAAACTTCAAAGAGATCTGCAAGGGAAAACAACAACAACAACATAAAAAAACTCCTGAATTATCTGAAGAGAACTTCAGTGAGCAAATAATGGCCTCATTTCCAGACCACAAGCTTCTATTCTTCATATATAAAATGGAATTTTGTCCACTGTGGACTGAATCAAACTCTTAAAGAAATCGAACGTGCAACTGAAAGCTTTGCATTTGAAGATGCAAACTTATTTAAAGATTCATTCTCTTAGATCAAATTTTAAACCTCAGCAAACATGCAAGTTAAAAAGTGCAAAGTCACTTTAAAGTGAAATTTTAAATCAAGACGTAGACACTCAGATAAGGACATGACTCTGAATCTTTATAAAGCAGAATACATTGAATATATTTCTATTTGTTACGTAAAAAAAAAAAAAAAATTCCTTACAGATGAATAACAGTCAAGGTTTCTGTTTTATTGCCTTTTTCTTCTTTGTTAAAATGAAAACTATTACCATTTTTTCCTGCTGGTTTTAGAGAGCAGTACCATTGTCTGCAACCAGAGACTGGTAAGGCTAAGAAAACCAAGCAGCAGCCTACTGTATGTGTTAAATATTCACAATTTTTCTGATCCACTCAAATTAGAATTGAATCTTAAGAAAATTACTTCTATTATCTGCTTTGACAAAACTAATCTTACCCTACAATTATTTTTAAAACCTAGAACATAAAAAAAAGTTCAGAAAGAAAAGTAATAGGAAAATGTGGAAACCACTAAACCAAGGTTTAAACACTTAGCAAGAATGAAAAAGCATTTCTGCAGAAGCCCTGTGCACGCACCTCCGACTTTTCTCTAAGCTTAAATATTAGTAACTTCATTATATTTGACATTTTTATTCCTCAACATCAGAGCTAGGAATCTTGCCAGTGACTTTGGCACTGTTACCACTATCAGTTCATTTAAAGCCAAATTTGCAACTGGTTTCTGATTGCTAGCAACCATTTACAACTTTAAATCAATGAAACTTATTAGCATGTTCTCTGGAATGCACTTTAGTTTTTATAGTAATGTATTATTAATGTAATCACCTCAATAAGCCTTATACCATATGAAAAGGAAGGATTCAAGCTACAGAAATTTAGTAAACTAGGAGGTTATTTTACTGTATGTTACGTTAATACTAAAAGGTAAGTAATTTGGTGAATATTCACCAGAACTTAATTGACTGAATAGAAGAAATAAAAGTAAGGCTAATAGAAAAGTAGCAAAAGAAAGCAACAGACAAAATCTGCGCTTCATGCAATCTACGTGAATAGATTCTATACGAAGAGATCATCAAATTTTATTGTTGTGGGATTTCTGTGCTGAAATAAAGGTTGTCCTCCTCTAGAGTCAAACATGTACAGTGTATGTATTAGGTCGTTGAGTAGTCTTATGTTACCTAGATTTAACAACAGGCAGTTATTACTTCTGGGAAAAAAAATAAGGTAGGTTGCTTATGTAGTGCCCTTAACAGCCTCATTGCCTAAGCAAACACAATGAAGTAATTCTTAATTCAAATGTACATTTTCTGAAAGGCATGGGTCTGAGTGCTGAGTGTCAGACAGATCACAGTATTGGAATCCCAAAAACCTGTTAGTATTTGAAAGTTTGCTCAGTGCTAAGGATTTGGTCCAAGATTAAGCTCATTGCAACAATTAGTCAGAATTTGAGACAATCATCTCCTATTACTTCTTAGTCTGTTTAAATATCATTCTGTTAAAACCAATCAACTAAAAACTGGATTTCATTATTTTTCATTCTGTATTTGCTTATGAACATATCTTCTAATTATTACAGACCCTCAGTTCTTCCCATCTTCCTGAAGAAAGGGTTGTCCAAATACATCTCTTATATAGCCTATGTTCAGCTAATGATCACCTTTAAGTAATCTCATAAATAAAAGTCAAAATTTTATATTCTTCATGGGAGTTCGAGAGGTGGGATATCTTTGTAAGTGCCCATTTATGAAATACAGTTATTTGTATATCATACTACTGGATCAGTAAGAAGGGCAAATCATTTGATACTTGTAGTACAGAAAGCAAATACTATTTCATGCTTCACAGCATCAACTAGTCGTAGCAGAGGCTGTGACAGACCTTCTCATGGGCTGCATCACAGCTCTGCACCAATACCAGTCACAGCAGCATACATATTGTAGTCAGTCATAAACAAGTATAAGCCCAAAATTATTAGCCTCAGAGAAGCTCTGAATGCAAAGAAGAGAAAGCTCATTGTTTGGTACAAGAACGCACCATCAGCTTGAAGCATAGTCTGATACATGTGAGACAGCATCCTACGCAACCTCTAGCTCATGCTCTCCATCACTGCCATAGAAGAGGAAAGCTTGTATGTATGGAAAGCCAGATACACCAAGCACATAAACAGTCATATTTCTCAAAAGTCAAACTGACCAATACACTTCCCAGTGCTTTCGTTTTGCTCCTAAATCCCAGGACTTCTGATGGGGAAAACTACAGATATGGAAGAGAAAGCTTCTACATCATCCTCCAAACAACCAGTTTTGTCAATACATTCTAATCACCAGACATGCCACATACAATGGCTGAGGAGGAGTTCATCAAAATTCACAGCATGCATTATTCAAGAGGCAAAATCCCTTAGCATATGTTCACAAAATAACAGTGCAAGCATAAAGCTTTGCAACATACAGCGCCAGTTTCAAGCAACCTTCAGCTTAGTGAGACCTCTGAGACAAAGGCTGCATTTGAATCAGTGTATCAGCATCCATTGCAAACTTCTGTAGGTATGCCTAGAACCTCTTGAAGGCATTTATATTTCTCATCTGCTCAGCATGCTGGAGCAACTAATTACACAAGTATGGGGAGCCTGAGAATTCAAAATAAAAATCCCAGATCTGGGTTCAGTGGTTCAGCTTTAAGTCTCACATGATTTCAAATCCTTACTAGATATTATGCTGAATGAACAGGCATAGAAAAAAATATCACCTCTCCTTTCACACTCACTGAGATGCAAGGGTGCTTAAGTCACTGAGATGACACAAACAGGGCTAAGTAGAACTGGAAGTCAAACATGAAATACTGTATTATATTGTGTGCATGTGAATATCTGAAATTCTGGCTCATTCACAGCAGCCCATGAGGCCAGAAAAAAAATGAAATCATGGATCAGATATCGTCTCTGTAGCAAATGGGATTTTATTCATCCTGTTGTGTAATTTCTATCTGATCTCACTTCCCCTCCTAACCCTTTTTCCTTTGTTTTGGTATATCCAAGAACTATTACCAGAGGAGGCCAGAAAGGTTAGACATTATTTCAGAGTAGGAAGTGGAAAAAAGAGCCTCATGTTATCCCCCTGAGCCCTCCAATTCTCAATATACATCTGATTTACTGTTTGAATGAGAATGTGCACAGGAGCATCATTAGCCGTCCATGTTGCTCAGTGCAACCCCACGCGCCCACACAAAGCCCCTGCTATTAGAAGACCGGTGCCTGAGGGTTCATATCAGCACGGAAAGAATTGCTGTGGTTTTTGGCTTGTGCTCTTTTTTATTATTTTTTTCTCCCCCTATCCCTTAGATACACATGGAAGCACATTCAAAAATTGTAACTGCAGAGAATAAAGGAAGAATAAAAACGTTAATGGAAAGGGGACAGAGAATACTGTATCTAGGGAGAACAGATGAACATTCTGACAAGGGGAGAAAACATAGGAAGAAGGGAGAAAAAGAATATTTTAAAAGGTATGAGGAGGCAAAGAAAGAAGTGGTTAAAGAGAGTATTGAAGGAAAGAGAAGGATTAAATGTCACTGGAGACTGAAAAGAGAATGCAATGCAGGAACGTGTTGCTTTTTTTTTTTCCTTGTTTATAAGTAGCAATGAAGAAACAGAGCAAGGGAAGAAGAGAAAGAGGGAGAATGTGAGAACAACAGACCTTGTAAAAGAGATGAAAGTAGAAAGTGAGATGAGTGAAAACAAAAGTAAATATTCTTTATTATCTGTTGCATTTTGTACAAAACAAACACAAAGCATCCATTTCTGATTGATGACAAGTCTATTAGGTAGCCTAGAGACAAATATTTAAAGAAAGGAAACTCCTTTCCTGTGCCACTGTTTTCTGACTATTCCCTGATCCCATCAGCAATTTACCAAGCAGGGAATCAGTCAAAAGGTATTTCCCAGGCGACTTGTTAATGTCTGCATGTTCTCGGCATAACACACATTTTCTACTTTTATTATTTCTTTAGATTTATAGGAGATGTCAGCCATTCCAGAGGGCCCTTTTCCATTCTCCAGCATCTTTTGCAACAGCCAATTTCACAATCTTATCAATATCACTGTGGTAAACAGAATTGCTCAGTGCCCACTAAACACTTAATTCTTATAATGGTCTACAGGCAAAATAAAACACTGGAGGAACATAAACACCCCCATACGCTTTCTGGTGACTTTAGAGAGGTCTGCATAGAAATACCTCAGGAACTGCCCTCAATCATACAAAATTACAAAAAGTCCTCTCACCTTTGCTACCGCTATCAGAGATGGGCTACATACTATCCCCCTTCACCAAGTCCCAAAACACTTACTGCTTTGAAATTGTTAAAGAATAAAATAAAATAAACCACACAAGGATCTCACTCTAACAGGTAGGTTGCCAGCACAACTCCCCAAGCACCAGCTCTGTTACTGTTGGCAGGCTTTGCTTGAGATCACTGGGAAGCTGCTGTCCTGTACCTAGCACATCAGAGGAACGTGGCTGCAAGGTGGCAGACAGGCACGTGGGAGCAGGGTAAGGTCAGCCTGCTGAACAGATGACAGCACTTAACTTACCAGCTCAGGCAGATGAAAGATACACAGTCCTTGTTACAGCGGTTATCCGAAAAACTGCCAACCTAATACCAAACTAGCGAATGAAACTGAGGTTGCTGATAGTAGGATTATGGCAGGTGTTCTTACCATATGCCACAGTTGTCAAAATTTCACACCCGTTCAGAAGAGTGACCCAATCCTTTTTGAAAACTGATAATGTTACACTGCACCTCTACATCTGCATAGCTCCATCAGTTTTGTGGTTGTGCTGGGCGAAAGGAGTCTTGATTTGTGGATAGCTGACATCTTTTGGCGCTGGACTGACATTTAGAAATTTGAATTCATACTTTATTATTGCTTTAAACCATCTAAACATATCCTTTTTTGATCTATCCACATTGATAAAGTGCTGTTTGGGGCTTTTTTAGTTTTAAATCTTTTGCATATTCACTTATAGCAGCTTTGATGCTCAGCTCCTCGGTCTTTTGCACATTTTATCTCATTAACAGAGAATGCAGAAGCCCTGGTGAATAATTGGCTGGGGTAGGATACTTGACTCCCATATATGCATTCTCAGCTTGACATTTAAATTAACATCAGCTTACGGTGGCTTCATTTAAAAGCGATACAAGGGGAAAAAAAAGTGGCAACCTACACAAGAATACATTCACTCAAAAAAAAAAAAAAAAAACTGTCTGCAAGATACACTACACACAAAAGATCTGAGTTATTTATGGAATTAATTCTATTGCACTGTTCAAGGAGAAACAGATTGAGGCTGTGCCCAAAAATAAATCAAGAGGAGGGAAACCTGTCACAAGGCAGCAAACAACTGTTATTCAAATATTTTTTCTAAATGTGGATAGCAATGGGTGATCCAGTTTGCAAGAAGAGCAGCTCTGAAGAAGATATCTCAGGCT
Organism: Penelope pileata; assembly: GCA_013396635.1. Lineage (NCBI taxonomy): Eukaryota > Metazoa > Chordata > Aves > Galliformes > Cracidae > Penelope > Penelope pileata. The sequence continues at coordinate 1,093,989 of WBMW01004653.1, forward strand.
GACTCTAAAAGCATTAAGGCGATTATGTCACTCAAGTGAAGAATCGCTTAGCAAATTCACTTGTGTACTGACAACAAAACACTTCCTACCTTACCATCACAGCTACAAAGCTTGTTACCTTTCTCAGACTATTGCAATCTACTTACCACGGTCAAATAAGCAGTGTTGCTCAGGTATCTATTGCTAGTTAATAACTCAAAGGAGGCATGGATATCTTGGATCTCGTTTGGCATCTACAGCTTCAGTATTGCTTTTTCCAATTTCTGTTGAGAAGCCACAGATGCAGATAAAAAGGCAAGGGAAAAGGTGGCTGCACAGCTGTATCTAACTGCTACTTCTTTATTGAATTGTATTTTCACAGGTGAAGTCAAGTTAAATCCTGGGTTATTAGCATGAAAGACGAGTTGAAACAGTTAGTGAAACCTATTTTCTTCATTACCATTAAGATAATGCACCACACTCCTCGTGAAGACTATACAACTTTTTAGCCTATCACAAAATTGAGTTGCAAAGGCATGAAGAACTCTAGATCAGCCTGAAAGCTTAAGTTGCCTGTTTTCTGCCATGATTGTTCCAAAACTTTGAATTGACAGGATAGTAAAAGCAACTGGACCGAACTGCAGGGACTACATGACACAAATCACTGATCTAAACTAAGCTCAAGCAAATCTGACAGTTCAACTTGTACAGCTGTTTTTCACTAGATAAGGTATCATCTTATCTGTCATACTCTAACTTTAGCAGGTACTGTATCCGGCATAAAACCATGAAGCTGGAATAAACCTCAATCATATTTTCTGACTTATACAGCAAGAATGTGACTGTATGACTGCAAGTGCCACTGAAACATCTGAGATACCAGCATGCAGGCATAATACCTCCTCATCTCATCCCTTCCTTCTTTCTTTCCTTCCTTCCCTCTTCTGTTTATTAGGACTTTTTTGCTGGATTTGGTATACAGACAGCAGTTTGTTGCACTAAGTTGCTGACTGGATATGGTTTGAAAATGTAAGGACCCTAATCAAGAAGAGGCTATCTGCCATAGTGGTACTAGTGGTACATAGCAACGAAGGTCACTGCTAGTCTTGGATTTCCTCAGCTGAAGCCCTTCAGCAGAAGTTTTGCTTTATGACTAAAGAGCCTAAAAGCACAACATACCGTTGGGTCACTCAAGGGAAAGGCCTTTCAGCCATGGCAGCAAGAGGGTTCATGGCTCCTTACAGATTTTTTTAAATACTTGTTTTAAAATGCTAATTAATATTACTGATATTATCTAGAAGCTACGGTAGGACTGAAAACAGGAGGGGGAGCTCTCACTGCACCACGCAGGAAGAAAACTGGTCAGAATGGCATTCCTGACTGTCAGGAGAGCTCAGGCAGCTCCTGCCCTGCTTCACAATGCCATCCCTTCAACAAGAAGGGTGGTGGCAAGAAGGGTGCATTACTCTTCCAGCTAGCTTCTTATCTTTAAAATATTTCCCATTTACTGTAACCACAATTTTTAATTCATGGTTTTTAATCTAATCTTTTAACGTATTCCCTCTCCCAGGCGCAAGCAAACAATCATGTTTTGCAATACAAAAGTCTACTGCTCTCCTTCTTCCCTATGCCTTTGTCTGACTGTGGAGAGAGAAGACTTGCATACATTTTGCTCTGTTAGGGTTATACTCATATGTTCTCATTTTCCATTATTTGTATGGAGTGACACAGGTTTTTATGATTGTTGCAAAAAAGTGAATTCAATACCGAAACAAAAGTAAAACCCTCTATCATCTCTGTCACTCTACAGAGAATTTACATCTCAAAAATCCCACAGCTTTGGTTCCCACAGTAACTCAGCTACCCTACATGTATTTATTAACACATCAGAGCTCAGCAGTGCTGATAAGTATACAGTACTACTACAGTATAAGTAGGGAAGAATCATAGTTGCTTTGGTAACCATCACTTTGAATTTCCTGGCTTTTCTTTTCACCACCAGCCCTCCTCGCATTGAAATTCTCAGCTGTAACTCTACATCAACTCAGGTGCCTGCATCGATATTCATAAGATTTAAATAAAAATATTGTTTCCCCAACATTACAGCCTGACAACTGGAATGTTCTCATTTTAACCATATTCCCCCATATATATTTGAAACTATTTTCATGCAGAGCTCACGCTGAGCTGAGGCAAAACTGCACGAAAAGACAGATTCTGCTCTAGTAGTTTGACTAGGCAGGTGACACATAAACAAAAAACAGCCACAACTCCAGAATTGCTTTAACACCCTCTTTCCATTTCCCTGATACACAAAATACAGCAGAGGCACAGGGAGCACCCAGGGAGCTGCCTCTTACGAATTCCTCTTGTCAGCCTGAATAACAGTGCTAATCACACATGCACAACCAGTTTTATTACTGATCCTACCAATGTGAACTAGGTTTGCTCAAGAAATACATGCACTGTTAATAAAAGCAATATCTACTGCCTTAAGAGGAATGCAGGCTCTTTCTTGTTTTACAGATCATATGTTCAATTTTAATTACTTATTTGACTGACCTATGAAAAAAAATAATCTGTTGTATCAGGGATTCTTTTAACCAGCATTTCCATATCTGTGGAATATCAGTATTTCACTGCTGAAAACGATATTTAAATGTTGAGAGCAATAACAACAAAAAAATGAAGCTAGCAAATCGAAGGCAAAGACTTCCAGACTGAATACAGAAACACTATCTATAGCTGATCTTGACTAAGGAGAATGATGGCAAATTAACTGTTTACAGAATTTCTGCTTCCAACAGAGATTTCATTGAAACGGATGAAACTGTACAGTGATTCTAGAACACAGCATGTGGTTTGAATTAAACAGGGAATCTGATTTTCTCTAAAGAGAAATCTGAACAGCCTGGAATTCATACTGCTAGGGGAAAAAAGAAAAAAAAAAAAAGGAAAAAAACACACCCAGGAAGCCCAGCTTTTCCTCAGTTTCTCAGGACTACTTACTATCCTAGACAAAAATAATTGAGGTGGAGTTTCTGTACAGCCTACAATACTGCCTGCATCACACTTAACTCTGTAAGAGCTTCCAGAAGACTGAATTATAGCAAGGAACAAACACACCCCTGAACTGCAAAGACCCAGCATTTCTGACATGATGATAACAACAAGGAGAAAGCAGTGGGAAGGTAGAACTGGTCAAGGGGAGCCCTCCAGTATGCTAATGGTGGTGGTGTAACTAGAAATGCAGGGAGATGCCAGAACTCACAAGATATGTCTCCTCGCTGAACCAGCAGCTCTGAGCACAAAGCAACCACTAGGAAACCAAGCTCCATATCTATCATTGTTCTAAAAGTTACATAGGTCACACTGAAAGTAATGCCTCTATATATTTCCATGGAAACTACAACAGCTACCAAGAGCACAATAACACTATTCGATAGAGCATATTCTCAGCTACAAAACACTATTTTTCAATGTAGTTGCCAACGTTATCCAATTCACGTGGATGAGCTGATCAAAACACTATTTTGTGGTGTGACAGCTGTCCGTTGCCGTCTGGAATATGGCTTGTCTTCCATGTTGCTGTCTCCACTGCTGAAATGCACCACCCCACTGTGCTCACATTCACTGTTTGATCCACAGAAAAATTCAGCAAGTGTCAATGAATTTCAATGGGCGCCCTTTTTTCCACATGAAGGAATTCAGTTGCACACCTTTGCTTCATCTGCACTCCCATGTCAGACGCCATTTTGTCAGAGTGCCCCTCTGCTGCCACGGCAACAAAATGGAATGGGATACTGGCGGGAAGGTTCAATCTCTACTGCTGTATCACCAACATCCACCTCTGATGTCGTGGGCCAACATCATAAAATAGGAGGCATTACTTTAGGATCAGCCCTTGTACATGAACCTCCAATCAGGTGCAGTTAGTTTGGGTTTGCAAAAGGTTCAACTTGAGTTTACGGATGAGATGGAGGAAAATTGATACTCTGGGGTCTTTGCAATATATAGTCATTAATCCTTTCCACAACAAATGCATGCACGGAGAGCCCATTGGAATACAATTTCTGACACTTTATTGGTTCAAATCACCCCAAAATGTCAGAAACCAAAAAGAATCACCTTAAACTTCAATTACATTCAAGGAGTAGACGGATAATAGCTGTTTTCCACTCTTTTCTCAGTGGGTAGATGCCTGGAATAGGTGGCATTCACTTGAATCCTTGTAAAAAGACTAAATGGAAGTCTATGTTCCATGCCTTGGCCTCTTCCAGGCAGGGCTGCAAACAGCCTGAGGAAAGGAAACTCAGACTGTCACAGTTCATTCACAGTACCTACCTTGTGGATGAAAAGACCTTGAATTACCTTGGCATTCAAGCTAAGCATCTCAAACCTGCTTATAAAACTGCAGGGATTATACCATATCTGAAACAGTGCAACTACTGAGTGAACGTGAAATCCAGACCCTACTTTTTAAGAAGGAATTTATTTTTAAATCCTCCCCATTTTACATACCATTTCTTTAACATTTTTCATTTTTAAAAAAGAAACCTCCTGACAAGTGGAACCAAATGCTAATGGTTCAAGTCTTGCTTTTACTTCCTTGCTATTACAATAAGACATATCAAAACAGATTAAGAAGGCTAATACAGAATTATGCAGAATTCAGTAATATGGAATTACAGTGGGAAAACCAAGTACTTTGTCAAACTGCCTATAGACAACTTGGAAATATCTGGGGCATTTGCCAGATAATAACCACAGAGTACTTCTTTCAACAGAACTATCTATCATTCTAAAACTTTTAGGATCTCGGAAGACACTTATATAAATAGAATGTTTCCACAGAAATGTTCATTCATGAAAAATACCATTATGATGGCCAAAACTGTTCTCAAACTCAGGTTATGCTTGAGGAATAACTTTAGATTGTTGAACCTTTGAAAGAAAGCCGTAATGACCCATCTGAAGCTTTTTCCTTTTTCAGACTGGTTTATCAGCAGGACAACAGCACTTCTCCAGAAATGGAAAAGGAGGTGCAGCTCCACCTTATAATGTAGAGTCTGTGACACAGGATACCCCGGTTGAAATCTTTGAGTTCTTCACCACTTCTTTTCCTGACTAAAAAATCAAAATGCAAACATATTAGGCCAAATTATAGAAACCCTGTAGAGCCAAAGTTAAACGTACAACAGCTACAGGCCAAGCAGCACAATTTCCATTTTTGGGATTTCAGAGACTGCATCCCTAGTTCCTCGGAGTGCCCTAGACAAGGCCATGGGAAGCAATATCCAAGCCTCTGGCACCCTGACTGAACCCTCCCTAGCTCCACTCAGCTGCTCCTACTACAAGCATCGCTGTTCTCATCACCTGGATCCAGCCAAACCACACTTGCTTTCCACTAGCACAGTTCCTTCCCCCTTCCTCCCTCCACTACCAGAGGCTACAATTAAAGTTGATGCTGGCACAATTTCTGTATAAATCTCCTATCCTTCTGGTTTGTTTCACATTCTGCAGGCAGACACGTTTTGCATGACACCCTATGCCCACAGCATTCACTTTGCCCAGTCAGGTTATGCCTTACTGACTGAATAAGGTTCCCATAACAAAATAACACATTGGCATTCTTAGGGAATTTTATCAGAAACACTACTCCTGCACCTGGATATAACAAGCTTGATAAATAGGAGCAGTTCCTATAACTGCATGATACAGGGTGGCTCTATATGTATCTCAAGAGTGGGAATTAATCTGGTCCATCACATCTTCCTTATGTAGCCCAAAAAGCCAGGTTCCTACTGACTTCTGCTGATGTGCTATTTATGAGTACAGCTGCTGCTTAAATTAGCAAGTTAAGTAAATCAGTTGAAGCTAAGCTGACAATTCAATCACAGCATGGAGTTCCAGTTCACAAACATAGGGTAGCTGTCCTCGGTATTTGCTGAAACTGTCATTTTAATAACTAATCAATCTAATTTCTTGCTATGAAAACAGGAATGATATTCCCATGTCACTGAACTTCCTTCAAACTATTAGAAATACTTCAGACAGAAGCTGTTATTTCTCTGGAAACTGAGCATGCTATTACTTCGTTCTGGATGATGAAAGTACCTGCTTTTATTCATTACAGTAAAGCAATTACCAAACCAAGTTTATCAATTACCTCTAAAATTACAGTACCTTTCAGAAGTCTACCCTCTAAATCTCCAATGATTTCTTCCTGCTCATCTCTCCGTGAGCTGCAGCAAAAATCTGAATTTAATTAAACTAGTACTTTTTCTGTCTCCCACTCTAACTCAGATGATGCACCAGGCTGGCAAGACGCAAATGGCTCTCTCCATGGGTAGCACCCCATACTGAGACTACCTCAGCACTCATACCTGGGCCACCTCAGCCACTGCACATCAGCATCTCTCACCTGCCAAGTGCAGAAGGGCAGGCCTAAAATTAGCACAGGTTCTAGAAATTTCATATTGTCAGCTGATGGAAAACTCCAAAAGCACACACAGACTTGAAAAAGCCTCCTGTTAGTCAAAGAGAAAGCAAAAGACTATTTTGTACTATGAATCACATCCTTGCAACTCCATAAAATGTTGCAGTTATTTTGACGTTACTAGGAATAACTGAGAGCAGATTTTGTCCCTAATTACTCCCCAGTGCCATTGAGGCATTTATTTTAGTAGTCAGCCATTAAGCAATGACGTAATGCATCAAACGTCTACAATCTTAATTTGGATATTTACAATTAGACATTAGTTTTGTATCTGAATTGGGCTTTGTCATAGACAAATTGTATTATGTGAACACTCATTCTATTTTGTACAATTGTATATGTTACGTTATACATTTTGAGACAACTTAAACTAATCATGCTGGTGAACTACACATAAGATCACAAATTATCTTGCTTAATTCTCCTTTCTGCAGGCCAATAAATGAAATAATACTGAGGAACAACTTTGTTTCTCCATCTTAGATGTTCCCTATTCAACACAGAAACATCACAGAAAGAATCAATATGATCTTTTTGTAAATTTGTGCACAGATGACCTTTATGAGATACAGAATAGAAATATCAAATTTAAGATCTGTCCTTTTTCCATAATCCAAAAACCAATAAGAAACAGATGAAACATTTCCCAGTAGTCCATTTCACAGGAGCCTTTGAACATTTCAAGCCAGGCAACTTAAGTAATGATTCATGAATGGATCAAAAAAAAATGTGGGAGTTCCTCCACAGCCCCTTATCTCGGTTCCACCCTCACACCCTCACTTCTCAGAAGCTTTAACGCTGAAAGGAAACTGGAGGAGGGTTATGAAGTCTCTTACTAACTTTCAAGTGCTGGCTGACATGAATCTCAGTGTACCACACAGGACATCCAAGAGCCAGGAGCATCCTCATTTATGAGAGCAGTGTCATCCTCTGCAGGTATGTTTCTCCTCTTCAGCAGACTGTCACCACACAATTTGGTGTCTGGGGACTGCCTGCAAGGTACAAGTGGATGGAAGCACCACACGTCTACTGTATGCTGCAAAGAAAATAGACAGACTTCAGCCTTGTGGTTCATCCCCTCCTACAAGTGAACTGCAGACGTAGGGGTACAGTCCTCCAAGGAGCACATAAGTAGCAAGGGTAGATTTTGCCTTCAGACTGTAACTGCCTCGTAAAACAATACATCTATGCTGAGGAAAAAACACACACAGGCACTTCACCCACATTCTCTCTGTACAGACTAAAGAGAGTGACTTCTGTTAGAACAGTATAGCCCAAATGTAATTCATTCAGTCCACATTTGTGTATGCATTTCTTCATAATACACACTGCTTCAACCAATATGTTTGAATAGTTCTCTGGGGCACTGTGAGGAAACGGAGTGGCTTCTTTCCTCATGATTTCTTTCCTCATGAATTTAAATGAGTAAGTGTAAATTTAGCTGGTCTTCATTTTAATGAAGGAACAGGATGGTAAGCATACTAGCAAAATCTGTCAGCAGAAGCAGGAAATTTGGAAAAAAAAAAACAACAAGGCTTTGAAAGCATAAGTTAAAAATGAATGAAAAATAATTATACATTTTATGTTACGGTAGCTTTTCATTTGTGGTCAAAACAGTAGTAGGCAATAGGAACTCTTCATCTGATTTTAATGCTAATTAAGAATATGCCAACACTTCAACTATTCCCACCTCTAAGAAAACCCTAAGCAAACAGTTGCTATGAGGCCAATTTATTTATGACTTTAATAACTTCAGAATGTATTAGTAAGCATGGTCTAAAGCCCACTAAAGTGCCAACAACTGGTCCCATCTCAAGAAGCTCTGTCCTGAAGTTTCATTCTTAGCAATGTTCATGGCAGTATCTCAATTGCTTCTGGACTGGATCTCCCTAATTGAAGAAGGATTTGTGTAGAGATGCAGATCAGTCAGAAAACTCTGCCCAATGGGTTTTAAAAGACAAGCTAATACTTCTCTGTCAATATAGAACGGAGTTCCTTTTTCAGTAGAGAAACTGTCACCAAGAAAGGAAAGAATATACATATATATCTGCAGTTATATCAGAGCAATTATATTATCTTCAACATTTTAAATTATTGATGCCATGGCATTTGAGAGAAATTCTCCAAATTTGGAGAATTAATTCCCAATTGTGGGGGCAAATTTTATCAACTTCAGTAATTAAGAATAAAGCAAAACAATAACCATTCTTTGCTATGCGAAGATTTTTCTAGTCAACTGGGATAAAAAACCAGTGAAAAATGACTTTTTGTCATTAAAATTAACAAAACACACTAAAAAGAAAGAGATCAGATCTCCTGGGTAGTAAGGTGTAACTTTTATAGTCATGCTTCAGTTCAGAACCAAAACACATCTATCCTCTCAGCTAAAGGTACCTTTCCAATTTTTTTCTGAAAGTCCCCTGACAAATTAAATAAAAAAGACCGATAGCTTTGCAAAAATTACGAAGATTAAAGAAAGGTTAACATATAAAATATATTTCATTCAGTTTACAAGACAGTATGCATTATTGAACTTCCCTTTCATAGCATGTATAACATTTAATAGTAACTGAACAATAGGGTATATTCAAATTTTATTACTGTATGCTCCCAAATATTTATATTTTTCAACTATTTCTTTTTTATCCCAATTATTATTCTGAGCGTCTGAATATCTCACAGTACTGTAAGATTCATTAAGCCCTTCATTAGATACAAAAATATTCTACAAATTGTTAATCCTCTAAACAGCCCTTCTCCAGTCAATAAGCTGTTTGAATCCTACTTTGATGAAATGATCTCCACCAAACACACTGCTACAAAACACTGTAACAACTCAATACTTTCATTAATAACAGCATCACTAATGAAAATGTAACTCTGAAGTGAAATATTCAGCCAGAAGACAAAAATGCAGCCAAATTTCATATGCCAGAAAATTAACTCAGTAGTTACCTAGCTCACAAGGGCTTTGGAGAGTCATTCATCCCGGAGCACAACGTTATTTGAGCCACTAGAATGAAGAATTTTGCAGTTATGGAGCACTGACAAACTGCTATTTTCAAAAAAGTATTCAGAGGTATGTATACATATATGTAGGTATGTATACAGGTAATGCAGCTAGCCACTTGCAATTAATCATACACTCTGTAATAAGTCTATGTTCAGTCAATTGTATCTTTGACAATTTGAACTGATGTACCCAGGGCATCTACTTTAGGATGCCTTCATTTGGATCATTTTAGTATAGAGATCCAGCCATTTGTTCGATTTAATAACTTCATTGCTAAAGTGAAATGCTTAAGCCACACTAAAAGCAAACAAGTGAGCTGGCAATGGTTTGACTGAGGAGCTCTAGCATTTTTAATCTGTTAGGGCAGGGAGGGGAATTCACCATGCCCTACCATCTCCCCTGAGTTCCCCCAGTGCCTCTGTGGACCAGAAGGTCACCCCTGTCTGCACAGCCCATCCAAAACACTTCCTTTCCATGAGATCATAGAAGCACAGAATTGCAGGGGTTGGAAGGGATCTCTGGGGATCACCAAGTCCAACCCTCCTACTAAAGCATGTTTCCTACAGTAGCTTGCATATGAAAACATCCAGGCGGGTTTTGAATATCTCCAGAGAAGGAGACTCCACAACCTCTCTAAGCAGCCTGTTCCAGTGCTCTATGTCACCCTCACAGTAAAGCTCCTCCTCATGTTTGTATGGAACTTCCTGTGCTACAGTTTGTGCCTGTTGCCCCTTGTCATCACTGCACACCACTAAAAAGAGTCTGGCCACATTCACTTGACTCCCACCCATTAGGTATTTATAAGCATTGATAAGATCCACTCTCAATCTTCTTCGTTCTGAACAGTCCAAAGTCTCTCAGCCTTTCCTCATAAGGGAGATGTTCCAGGCCCCTAATCATCTCTAGAAGTTCCTTGTCTTTCTTGAACTGGGGAGCCCAGAACTGGACACAGTACTCCAGGCGAGGCCTGATCGGGGCAGAGTAGAGGGGGAGGATCACTTCCCTCAACCTGTTGGACATGCTCTTTTTAAGGCACCCCAGGATACCATTGGCCTTCTTGGCCATCAGCACACACTGCTGGCTCACGGCCAACCTGTTGTCCACCAGGACCCCCAGGTCCTTCTCTGCACAGCTCCTCTCCAGCAGGTCAGCCCCCAAACTGTACTGATGCATACGGTTATTCCTCCCCAGGTGCAGGACTCTACACTTGCTCCTGTTGAACCCCATCAGGTTCTTCTCTGCCCAACTCCAACCTGTTCAGATCTCGCTGAATGGCAGCACAGCCTTCTGGTGCGTCAGCCACTCCTCCCAGCTCCAGTATCATCAGATCCAGAGCATCATCCCAAAAAACTGGTCACATGTGAGGTGCCGGAAAGGCAGAGGCACCCTGAGGAGGAAGGGAGATGAAAAAAGACAAAGGAGCAGCCAGAAAGGGGATAACAAGAAACAGACTACTATATGTGTTATATCCCAGACAGTCTGGTCTGGACACTCTTCAGACAGCACAGGGCACAGGCTTTTGGCAGGAGACTTGCATTTGTGGGTGGGCAGTCCACATCTCGTGAATGGGGTGGAGATCCAATGCTAGGAAATGCTCTTTGAAAGATAGAGGCTTCAAAACGCCCAGGAGTCTGCTCTACTGAGTGGACCATGCCCTTTGCACCTCTAACAACTGCACTAGTTCATGTATGCTAAAAGACTCCCTAACAGCTTGGCAGTTGAATTCCCCAAGGACTGTAGGCATGTGTCCTCCTTCCAGCCTGGCCTCGACAAAGCTTCTCTCTGTGTTTCTTTTCAACAACTCCACAAAAGCCCAAGGCAGCCCTGCTCCCTCAAGACAGCTGATCTCTAACAGAAGCGGATAAAGAGCCCTCTCCGCTCAAACCATGTAGAGATATTAACAAATAAATTCAATGTTTTCCCACAGTTGAAGACTTATAAATGCAAAGCATTAGTTTGCATCAATTGAAGAAAGTCTTAGACTTTAAAAGGTTGTAACAATTTTCATCAGTTGAGAATCTATGGCATAACATGTCTACAAATATATGTAGGTCGCTCCAAAAGTAATGCCTCATATTTATTTCCATGGAGACGGCAACAGATACAAAGAGCACAATAATGGTATTTCCTAGAGCAAAGTCTCAACTAAAACAGTATTTTTCAACATAGTCACGACCATTAGCTATGCATTTTCACCAGCAATGAATGAGAGCGTGCATGCCATGTTCATAAAAATCTGCACCAGTGGAGGCGTCCCACTGTTTCACAGCTGCTATGATGGCATAGCTGCTAGGAAAATGTTCGTCTTCTTCTGTGGCCTGATTCTGGAAGTTCAAGCCTTCAGCTTCATCAGCATCATGGTGTAACAATCAGAGTTGATGGTTTGTCCAGGTTCCAGGAAGTCCAGAGGGATCACCCTTTTCCTATCCCAAAAGACAGTGCACATCTGCTGACGGCTGTGACTTGCACTTTTTCTTCAATGGGGAATTCACATCTCACCACTCCATGAACTGACATATTGACTCCAGCTTGACATATTGACTCTGGCTCATAGCAGTGACACTACATCTTGTCACTGGTAATGATGTGAACCTGGCACAAGCTTTGTGATATTCCAACATTGCCACAATTGTTTCCAACCCATTGAAGCCAATATTCACCTCTATACAGAGTCTCCTGGTCATAATCCGGCAATTCACTCAGATGAGCTGATTGAGACGTTCTTCATGTTATGGTACAACAGCTGTGCATGGCTGTCCAGAACGTGGCTTGTCTTTCTCATCACCACGACCACTATCAAACACACCACCCACAGCCTCACTGTGCTTACATCCACTGTTTGGTCTCCATCAACGTTAAGCAAGCACTGACAAATGTCAACTGGTGCCATTTTTCTGCATGGAGGAATTCTACCCCTTTGCTTCATTCACACTTCGATGTCAGACGCCATTTGGTCAGACTGCCCCTCTGCTGCCATTTGTCATACAGCAACAAAATGGAACGAATGTCGGCAGGAAGGTTCAACCTCTATTGCCATACCACCAATGTCTGTCTCTGACATTGTGGGCCAATAATAGATGGCATTACTTTCAGATCAGCCCTTGTATTTATATAATTTCAAATATTTTGGTGGGTTTTGTGCTTTTTTCTGTTTTTATTTATTTATTTAAGAATCGCAAATCAGTAACAAACTAGATAAAAATATCTTACTTTCTGTGCACATCCTTCTGATTTCACACAGTCCTGCCTACCTTCTTTAAGAAGAAGATATTTAAGGTAATAACATCTGAAAAGCTAATGGATGTCTTAACAGAATAACCAAGTTTGCATAAAAGTAAGGTGTCAGGAGCTGAAATGCTAGAAGTGAATTGGAAAAAAAAAAAAAGAATTGCTCTCAGATAGGTCCACATCATAGCACAAAGGAATCACAGTTAAATATTTAATATAATTTATAACATGAAGAATAATACTCTACTCATAATTCCATGAGTATTAATTCTCATAGATTAATGTCTTAATTTTTGTTAAGCATTTTAGAAAAAGAAACTGAAATAAGTGACAGCCTATATAAAGCAAAGGTCAAACTAATTGCTGCTTATTAGGAGGAAACAAGGTGCTTAGACTAGTAAAGAAAGCATAAATGTTATACATCTCTTTAATAATGATTACTGACATGCCTTTTCTACTTATTGAAGCTAAGGATACATGGATTAGATAATAATCTCATTAGGTCAACACAAAATCTTATCATTCAGAGTAAATACACAGTCCAACCAGGAAAATGGAGAATGTACTTTCTTACAAAAATAATCCCCTTGATATCCTAGGTACAACACTGCTCAACTCTTTTTTAATAGGTAGCCCTTTCATACCATTACTGAAACGCACAACACACTTCAAAGCCAGCGCTTTGAAATACATGAGATATGAAAGTCGTAAAGTAATCCTGCATTGTTCAGTACCCAGCCTTATACTACTGCATTTCAATAAATATGCAGACTCTCTAAAGAAAGCCTAGTTAATGGCTGTGAGGATATTCAGGGGTCTAGAAAACAGGTCTCATGAGAAAACACCAAATAAAACAGGAGTCATAGTCAGAAAAAAAACAGACATTGTCTACAAAATAATACAAGCTTCAGGAACTTTTTCCAAGACTGGAATAAGTATCTAGAAGTGAACAGTAGAAATGCTGTCACTGGCTGATCTGTTCAAAAAAAAAACTTCAGACATCAGTGGGAAGCAACCTAGACTGATCATGTACTAAGACATGATGGTCATACGACCAGGTCCACTGCCATCCCTATTTCTCAGGATTTAATTCAGTGATAGCTAATCACTTTAGGAAACAATAGTTCTCAACATTTGGTGTCTGATACCAAAACAACTCAAGGAAGACATGCAGTACAGACTCAGACAAATACATGCACAAGTTGGAAAGGGGCATGGAGGCAAAAATCACATATCCACTTCTTTCCTCAGTCTAAATTTACCATGGCTTAATACTATTCCTTGGAAGCAGTAAATGTAGAATTTAACTTAAATGTCCTGCAATCTTCTTTTAGCCAAGTGTTAATACAAGATACTTCAATTAAAACTTAAAAAACTCAATCCATAAATGCAAAACATTCTATTCTTTGCATATGAAATTTAAGACTTGTTATTAATAGGTTCACAAAAATACTTCTAGGGAAAAATAAGTAACTTCTTCAATTACATATGCTGCAAATAGAGAGATTGTACAAAACATTTCTCTAAATTATTTCAAAATCAGAGTCAAAATCTATCCCCAGACCACAATGAAATCAATCCATGATACTGCTGTGAATAATTGAACAAATGACTATCTTTAATAATAAATGATACATAGATACAGATCTCTAGACTGGAATTGTTCACCGAAGGTCTATGATGATTAATGATAGCTGAACTTCAACCATTTTAGAATAATGGAATTTTAACAATATTTCCCATTAAGACTACAAGACTTAAACCTTTTTGAAAAATAGATTTAAGTGGCTTGTCTTTTTCTTAAAATTCTGAAATGCTGAGTATTTCAGAAGGAAAAAAACTTTTATCCATACCTGAGTTCTTTAACCTTGGTGAGCCCACAAGTTATATCACTCAGTTACATGTAAGGGGAGTTTAAAAAAAAAAAAAACAGGAAACTACCATAGTCATTTCTTTATTAAGTAAATGCAAGTCATCATTCCATATCAAGCTACCACTGAAATCAGTGGCGTTCTATTTAGTTAAGTTTCAGTAATTTTTCTCTAAATGTAAAGCACTTACAAATAAAGGCTTCATGTTAAAGCAGAATTTACCAAAAGTAAGAACATTGATTAAGGAAGGTCAGACCACTACTCTGGACAGCTTACTGTCAATTGTTCTGGTTCACAGAACATAGTAGAAGACAAATAAATTAACTGTATTCAACAAACCAATTACCTTACTACTGAAAATATAGGTTCCATGGCTTCTATTCCAATAAATCTATCATTATAGTCTCTATCATTATAGTCTCTACCTCAAAAAATGCTTCAAATGCATCAATATATCCAAAAAGGCTATGATATATTGAGACTAACTGTTTAATAATTTTGTTGCAAATGCATGAACCAGGATGCTCACATCCTGTTATCCTTTCAGGGATATTACTCATCGCAGAGTGATTAAACCCTGAGACACAGCCAGAGCAACGGATACTCATAAAAGCCGTTCTTGCCCAACCAGCATAAATACTATTTTACAATATGACAGGGAAATCATGAATCAAACTATAATAGTATTTAAATCGTGCATTTTCATACCACAGGAGAATTAAAGTGAAGAGCTGTTGCTGCCACAGACAATGTATAACTGTCTGAAATGGGTGAGTAATTGAGAAGAAGTAACTGTTCAATGACTATCCCTTTGAACCACTTCCACTGGACGCAATGAATCAGTTTCTATGAACTAAGCAAGACCACAGACTTGAAGCATCAGTGCTTTTGCCAGGAAAGGGAAAGAGATGGCTCTAGTTTCAAAGGATGTTTCACCACTGGTCGCAGGCCATAATATATTTTAAAATAATACTCTTAATGGATGAAGCTGGTTTGGGAATAATCCAACAGCACTGCAGACAGCATTTAGCTTTCCTGCACTGACAGAGATTAAAGAATCAAACTCTGGTAGAGGGAGGAGGGAAGCATCATTGTATCTTGTAATGCCCAGAGCTGAAATAAACAGAGGTCCTTTCTTTCCTCAACAAAATGATAAGAACCAGCCCTTTTCTTAAAAGAAACAAACAAAAAACTTCAATATCAAAACTGTAAATCAGAACATTTTTTCCCTCATCCTTTCATAAAATTGTAATGAACATTTATACCAAGCATTGTCACTATTTTTGCATACATTTCCAGTTTCATTTCCTTCATGGAAACAGTAGCATGGTGGTCACTTAATATTTCAATTCATTTCAGCTACAGACATTAAAATAATATTTCTACTTGATAAGCAGCTCGAGAGTCCCAGTAACACTACTTCTATTGCCATCTCAGGAGGAAATTACTGTTTAATATGTTCTTTGCAGTGATACACAAAGGTTCCTGTGTGATTAAGACTTTGTGGTGTTAATAAGGGACTAGGCTTACAGTACTTAAAGTACAAGTTGAAACAAGATTCAATAAAAAAGTTTTAATGTGACAGGTAAAATGAGTGAGAGAATATGGGAATAACAGTCACAGAAATTCACAACATTATTTACCAGAAAATCCATAAACAAACAGGAAAAAAAAAAAAACAAGTAATGCACAATTATGTAAAGAGTCATTCTTCCGTAATACATAAAGGGATACAGCTCTGAATAGCTCAATGCTTTTTCTGCATTAGTGGTAGAAGTAGTACTTTCAGAGTGCCTAGCAAATCCAATAAGGACCAGAGATTTACCACTGGATGCTGTACAAACCAGAGCAGTAACATAGCGGGG
>WBMW01004653.1:1110452-1171605 GCA_013396635.1 Penelope pileata
GGGGGGGGGTATGACAGTTATCAGAGCAGTAATAAGTCAGCCTCAGGAGAGGAAAGGGTAGTATTAGGAAAAGGCAATATCAACTAGCTTCTCTTTCTCATGGTCCAGAGCCGCCTGTCATCATTCGTATGACATTCACACAAGTGAGAGCAAAACTCAACAGCAGCTCCCAGGACTAACAGCCAGGGAATTTGTAGGGAGGTCTGAGCACTGCTGTGCTAGAAAGCACTGGTGCACTGGTGTGCTAGAACATCTTCAGAAGTCAACTGAACATTTTCACAACTCTGCTTTGTTTTATACGTAAACAGAGGCACTGAGGAGCGAAAGACAGGCAGCGGTCCTTGTGGGAGCACAGCTGTGGAGCTACAGCAGCACAGCTGGTTCCGAGCTGTTGTCCTTCTCACCAGCAGAGAAGACTCTCTCAGAGCCAGAGCTTTCAAGATGTTAGCATTTTAGAAGTAGATGTATTTTTAAAAATATGAAAAAAGAAAGTTTTAATTCACAGTGATCCTCAATGAAAGTGGTAAGAGGAAAACATCCCATTTTGAATTTTCTTTGATGAGCTCAAGAAACATGGCAGTGGAAAGAGGGACCCACAAGTACACATTTGCTGCTTCAATAAGGATTATGTTTTCCAACGACTGCATGAAAGCTGAGTTAAGGATTTGTTGCCATCATGATTTTCCCTTGATAAGTATATATTAGTTTCTTTAAGTAGACAAAGAGAGGAAGAATGAGAAGAGCACAGATATATATTCAGATGATTTTGCACAGCACACTGGTGAGTTAGGTTTACACACAGAAAGAGGATCTCAGCTGTGATATGCACACCTGTAATAAGAAAATTGTCACAAAACAGCTGTACAAGCTCGAAATCCAGTTCTTATCCACCTGAACACACCATACAGCTTTGTTAGGTTCTCACATCTGCAAGCCTAGGTTAGCCAAGTACCTAACAGCAATTTTAGGCAAAACGGTTTCTAAGTTGCCAAGGCACAACAGTGTAAGCTGCTGACCTTAGCCAACAGCTTTCACAATTTGTTTTAGATATGGACAGACTATTCAACACAGACTTCATTAGGCACTGTGTGATTATCACTTTCACTCATAACAAAGCAAGCCCTCTACCTCTTCAAGGAGAGGGTTGGTTTATTAGTTTAGAGCCTAAAGTGGAACCAATCTGTAACCCCTAGAAGAGACATTTCCCCCACTATTGTGCCCTGAGTCAGTTCGTTCCTGTCAACAGAGCTTTCAGGCTGCATCAGGAAGCAGCACAGCCCAAGAGAGGATTTGTAGTGGGAAATAGCTGGTGTTAAGGACATGACATTCACAGTACACATACAGTGTGGGAAATAAACTATTTCGAAATAACTCCATAGACTGAGTACACATATATGGTTAGAGCACTTCATTTGGTTTAGTTTGATCCCGGAGGGAGCGGTCCAATTCTTTATGAACCAAAATGGAATACTGATCTCAAATGTGTATCCATAACCCGAGCTCAAACACTAACACAGACATATGCTAAATAAGCAGTCAGCCAAAAGGCTGTCAACACAGGTCCCATCATCTGAAGGCCTATCTCCTGCCCTTTGCAACTATTTTCCTTTCCAGTATGTGAAGCATTAGGTAATTTAATTAGAGAATAGAAGATACCACCTACTGCACATTCAAAATCCAGGCAATGGCCATGAAACAAATGTCCTGATTCAAGTGAGTTTATACTGTATTCCAAATATGCCAGAGTTGATGGCTTACTTGCATCTTGAGTCTAAGGAGAAGGGCACATTTGTGTTTGAGAAGAGGATGACAGCACGCAGATAAGAACTCCACAGATAAAAGCCTGTGGTACACCTCACCCCCATCTTGAGCCATCCTGAATTTCAGTTCATTCTAATTTGAATGTGTTGCTAACTATATGGTACAATCTATACGCCACCTCTGTGACTACACAAGCACAAAGAGATACGGGGACAGATTCCCAAGCGTAAGTTGTCTTTTCACACCAAGATAGCAAAAAGAGGCTCTAATCCTGCCAAACTTCACCAGCCAAAACCCTCTTCCCAGAGACTTTCTGCTAGCACACATCTGCCAGTGCCTTGGTCTCATCTTTTTCTACCCTGCAATGGGAGCAACATGCCTGGAGCGAACAAAGAATATATTTGTTCTCCACTCCATGAAAGAAACTTGTTACTGAAAGATCCTATTCCAGTGACCTAGAGCTATGTGAAGAGTTAAAGTTGCAACAAATTCCCACTGTGTAAAACCTGGCTCTTGTCAGGGAAAATCTATACTTGCAGTATCCCTCATTCAGAAGTGGTAATTTAAGCCATTGTGGATACTGGTTGATATCCCATCTGGCTCCAAGGGGCAATGCTTCCAACCTGAAAAATTTTCTGCCATCTAGAGGGTTTCAAAGAGACAGGGAAATGGAGATTGGTCACAGCTGTTCCAATTAAAACAAAGCAGATAAGGTTTCAAGGGCAAAATGAAATTCTTTGTCCTCTCACAGGTCCTTGGGCTGCAGTCTACCTCCTGTAGTACACTGAGCATAAAAGACTTTAGCTTTCTTGTTATACGTAAAATTCCACTGAACATCTTGAAAATCTGTGAAAAATGCACAGTTAAATGCTGTTACTTGAATGCTATCAACAAGATGCTATTTTTGAGCGCAAGTGTGACATGATGTAATTCTTCTATGCAATGCTGAATTTTAATACTTATAAATTCTACACAGATTGATTTTATTTTTTTTAAACTGAGAAAATAGAGACAGTATTTTTGGTGAATCACCTCAGAGAATTTTATTCATGACTCATCTGGGACATCTGGGCTCCAACATTTATATATAACTAACTGGTTTTAGCTTTACCCTGCTATAACAGCTGAGGGGGGGAAAGAATTAATGAAAAGCTTAACTTGTGCAGGTCCAGCTGTATTCCAAGATACCTAAAAATGGTCATATGGATAGCTTTAATGTAACCGAAAACAGTGGAAATTTATGATTAATATTCTCTTAAGGGTAGTGGTGCAGAAGTGGTTTATTTGATGAAGTTAGCAGGCCTCAGCTGAAGAAGCACACAGAGGAGTAATTGTGACTTTGTGCATGCACGTATCATGCAGTCCAATACGCAAAAGAGATGGACCATTAAAAACAAAAACAACCCACACCTTCATTCCATTTTCAATGGTTATAAATAAGGCACAAATGAAATGTGCATCCTATCACTTATGTGGCTTGCAAGCACCAAAGCACCACTAAATCATAGATGTCTCAGACATTATAACCAGGACTGTAGCTGATTCATATCAGCTTAACAAGAAGATCAGGCTATGAAGTTGTCCTCCTGATAATCTTTCCTTGGTACCTAACTCACGAGGTAGAGTCAGTGGTCCACATGATCAAGATCACTGACCCAATATGGAAAGGTGTGACAAAGAATCTGGTAACAAAAACATGCCATGTCAGTAATTAATCTATTATTTCTGTGAAGCTAGGGTCTTTTCAGCACCCTGCATCCTTAAGTCCATCATTATTGAGATACAATACAAGCATACTATACTAACCATGGAATCAAAATATCAGAGATGATGCATGCAGAAAACTTAGAAACACGTGGTTGTAATTGCTGAGTATGAAAACAACACCCTGATTCATAAGCTTATTCCCTCAGTCTTTGTGCCACCTTTGGAAATTTCTGGTTTTCTGTGGGTTTGTAGTTGTTTTGTGGCTTTTATTTCCTTCTTTTGATGGCTCTTTGCTGAGGTGTCAAAAGCAAAACAGAACAGAACTTGGGCAGAAAAGAGTGAAGGAGATCATTAATTGACCAAGTATATTCCAGGCTCTAAAAATAAGTTTGACAACTAATTTATCTGAGATGGTAAAGCTTGAAGATGTTAAAAGACTGTAAGTGAAATCTCTATTAAAAAAAAAAAAAAACAACAACAACAACAACAAAGACGAGGACCATTACTGGCATCAGTTGGACAACTACAGGAAACACTGAATATGTGATATGGATACTGAATTAATTTGATCCAGCACCATAATAGAGAGTCATTTAGTTACCCAAATATCTGCTGTGCAGCTAGGCTGTGCTTCTAACTACAGCCTTTGCCAAGAAAGATATATGAAAGGTATGATCCCTAGAGCATCCATCTCCTTTCCCATTTAGGGCTCAACATTGATCAGCATGCCTGCTCTGACAGAACTGCACTGACCAGCAATCAAGGGAGGACTGGCCATGGCAGAGAGAAGACAAACATGAATTAGCATCTATATGAGAACAATTTTAAACAGTGTGCCAGTAAAATCTAGGACAGTAACCTTTCTTTTAGTAATGAGATGCTAGGAAAAAAATTTGAAGGAATAGATATTTCTCCTAAGTAGAACCACATCTGTGTAGGCACCGAATCTTGGAGAAGAAAAAGGAGAAAAATAAACAAAAATCATGTAGCATGAGAGACTCAGAAACAGGATGCACATCGGAAACAGATTACATGAAGCTAAAGTGAAGGAAGTCAGTTACAAGAGAGACAGCAATCTGCAGAAATCAGACTTTCAAAAACGAAGTTCTAGAAAGAAGATCTTTGAAAATCCTAGCCCAGTTTCCAAAGAGCCCTTCAGAGAGGTGAGGATGGAAAAAACAGCTAGTACTTTCTAAAATGAGAAGTGCTGAGCCTTTTGCAAGGAATACATCTGTTTGCTTTCCTTACTGTATGATCCTGAAGAGATGTCCTGTCATCACACTCTTTTCCAGATCCAATTCTTGATCTACTTAGAGGTTTGGAGAAGTGAGCAATGGTCACAGGGCTTCACTGATGAGGCCACAAGTTTTCAGCTGTGCAGGGAGGGTTCAAGAGGGAAAAGGTAACGAGGCAAGCAACCGCAGCTATCTCTGCACATTACCTTGCTTTTGGTTTGGGCTAAGGACTTGACTTCACTTAGATCGCAGAAAAATGTGGTTTTACCTCATGCAAGTACCCTTCAGTGACTGCTGGTAAAACATGCACAAGACACTTCAGACCACTGCATGTCAGCTGAGCCACAACCTGACTCTTGCTGAGACATCAATGGCCACTGACAGCACCTTACGTGTGCTCAGTCTCAGAAAGTCTGGAAATGCAAACTCAAGTTCAGTGGGATCTAAATACAGAAGCCTAATGAAAGACTCATAACCACTGCGATAACTGTTACCTTCCCACTTGCCATGTTTAAAAAAAAGCTCACAACTATCCAGGCATTATGTGCTATCCAGTCTAGGAAACAGTAGTGTGCTCTGTCATTCAGAAGTTATGGAGTGATTAAGAAACCATTTAGATTAGATTTTTACAGCTACATGTTCTATTTTAAATGAGATCAGATAAAAATAAGTTAGTTTTCAGCATAACTTGTTCTGTGGAAACACTTCAAAATAATACAAACTGCTGCAGGGATAATTTGAAATTAAATCAGATAGTATAAGAAATCTGTTCATGGTGCATGTGTGCGTGGGGACAGTGGATGCATGCCTGTATACAAATTATTCCCAGCAAGCCACTTTCAGCTCAAACAAATACTGAACTAAGTATTCTCAAGCTACATATTCACATCCATATATAGGTTTTCTAGCCATGACATTATGTAGAAAATAACAAAGGCGGCCAGCATCAAATTGAACAAGCTTATTAGAGGTTTGTTATTAAAGAAAACTGCTGTTGTACAAAAATTAAATTCTCATAATGTAAATTAACAACTAAGGCCATCAAAATCCCAACCTGTTATCAGGAGCAAGGTAATTGCTCTGACTGGGATTTACCCACAATTAAAATATCTACATTCAGGGGTCTCTGAAAAACATTCAAGCTCCCATTATAGCCACTAGTCAATGCAACGAACTTAAATGCTTACTTCAGGGAAAGCTGAATTGCTCCCTAGGAGCCAGTAGCCTGTCCTGACATGGAGACATTCAGTTGTCTTTACATAGGTATTCGGTATCATCTAAAGTGCCCAAGGGAGGAAAGATACAAGACGGGGCAATGTAAGACTCATGTCTCTGGACTGACAGCTGGAAGCCATGTGCAATTCCCAAAGTTATCTCAGTCAGAACTAGCTGCCTATTTAGGAAATTGAGCCTCTTCCTAGATCTTTGCTTATCATACTGAAAGTTAGACACCTATTTTATACATAAAATAAATGCTTAAATCTAGGTACCATTCTCAAACTGCAATCATTCATTAAGAATTTGAGGCATTATCTTCTAAAGAAAAGGGAAAAGGGTGGTTGTCTGGTGGTTAAAACTATTCAGAAGCTTACATCCCTTCTCCCACCTTTCTTTCTGGCCAGCATCCATGATGTGCACCAGCTGCTAAGTAGAATAATGACAAGTTGGATTCAAATTCTGTAGAAATGCAAAGCTACTTCACATATAAACAATAGAAATTAGAGCCCTAGCTACCATGTATTTAAATAACAAAGGGTTAGCTAGTACTGTATAAAATGCTATTTTTCAACTTGAAGACTTGGAAGGCTTGAAGAAGGGAATGGAAAATACTGTTGCAGCACATTTACCATGCATTGTTCATAAGCATGCCTAGAAGCTTTACACTTCATAATCCAGTTGAAAAATGCTGATAAATCTTAATTAAAAATAGCCTAGGGTGTAATGATTCTAGAGCTCCATGTAGTTCAAGGTTTACTTCCAAGAGATTATTTCAGCACCCCTTGCACAAAGTTCACGTAGTTCTGGTGTAGAAAAAGACTATTTTGCCCTTTGAAAAAAATCTTAGCTACACTCCTGAATTTAAGTAAGGAAATGTATCTGTAACCTACCACTGACATTGTAATCTTATGTTTAGTTCTTATCTTATTACCATGGTAAATTTTATTAGCTTCATTTGCAGTTTAATTTAGATAACTGATTAATGGATATATCTTGTCTCTCAATACTAATGAGAGAGAGGGTTTTGAATTATATTCCCACAAGCTTTATTTCTGTCTTGAACATCATTTTTTCCTTTTGTTCCTCTAGATTATTTACAGTAACTTTTAGGGAAGGTGAACCAGAGATTTGCCCAATTTCTGTAGTTTATGTAACACCAGCAGTGACAGCCGCTATTGATGTCCATCCAGGAACTGCCACTGAATCCCCTCTGTGGCTTTTTACCAAGGGATCTGGTCAACAGCAGAACATCTATTTGAAGAATATCATAGCTAAGAAAGAAAAAAGAGGCCAGGCTGCAGCTCAGAAAGGCAGTTGTCTCTGTGGATATCACTCCTCTCTTCTTCAAAGCTTCCATACGCTCAGGGAATTCCATGTCCAAGAGTCCTTCAGACAATCAGGGCCACGGGACCTCACTGTCCCATGCTCATGTCTCTTGCTATATACAGGGCAGGAAATCCAAGTCTACCACAGCAATGCTAGTGTCTCCCTAGATTTCTCCTATATGTTTCTTCTAGAAGAAAGGGTGAATATAGCAAAACAAAGCTACAGTTAAATAACAGCAAAATATTTTCTTTTACCTTCACCATTTGGACAGCAAAAGTTGTGAAGAAGTGAAGGTAAATGCAAATGTCATTTTGAGAAAAGTTTTGCGTTTAACAAATACTCTATATTCAGATATTGCTGCTAAAATTTTGAAATAGAAGTTAAGCATTATTTGTAAGAGCTCTCTGGCAAAAATAATGAGAGTTGCTATTAACATTACTGACAAGAAACAAAGTAAAAACAAACAAAAAAAATAGAAACAATCCAGTCATCACCACTACTCATATTATATTTGCAAAAAAAAAAAAAAAAGCATCTTCATTTTTAAAAAGTGATGAAAACAGAAATTCTATGGAACTGAAATCTGTAGTAAAAGAGCAACACAGCCCCTGTATCTGAGCTATTCTGTTCCATTTCAAATGGCCTTCCTGGAGAGTCACTGACACCTCACCAACCTGCAAAAAAGCTCTGAAATTCAACGGGCTGGATGTCTCTTGCTCCATTCTAGCACAGCCAAGACAGAAACATCTCAAAAAGCAATAGTAATGTTAAAAAGAAAAAAAATCACTACTTCTACATTCAGGAGTATTAATAGCACCCAACTAAGAAGGAAAGGAGAACATGCTGAGGTTCCCACCTAACCAGCTGCAAAAACTCTGCTGTTGTCACTTGACACAGGTGGGACTACAGTCATCAAGACACAGCTTTAACAGGAGAGGATCATACATACAGTCCTCAATACAGTCCTCACTGTACATACGTGCCCTTGAAAAGACCTCCCTCACATCAGCACTTCTTTTCAACAGCTAGAGGAAGGGTAAGAGAGTGCTACACAGGTTTCCTTGGCTCTGTTTCAAGCTAAGAAAAAGCCTGGAACTTAAGAACAAAACCACTGTCCTTAATGTCAATTTGCTCTTGGCAGTACCTACAATAGATGAAATGGCAGAGGTCCATGCTTGTAATTCTGAAATTCCAGCTTTGAAATCCTCTAATGAGGAAAGTGAAATTGAAATTCTCACATGCTTCTCTAGCTTAAAAAAAAATTAAAAATCGGAGAAAAATAAACAAAGCTATGTTACAAAGACAAGCATTTGATTTTAATTAGCATCTCTCATGTGCAAGTACTACGATATTTTGTGAACTCCTGCTAATTTTTCCAACCTTGTCCATAAGCAGGACCACCACGAGACAATTCACTCTAGGCAGTTCCAAGTATGAATTTCCATTACTTATGGAAGACATCAGCCTACTGACTTAATACTATTAATGTCATATTTTTAACTTTTCAGGTCCTCACATGAAGGAAAAAGAAAAGAATTCATTTCAAAAATGTGAGAGTAGCCATTTCTGACAAGGCCAAAGATCTATCAGCCTCAGCACCCTTTCTCCAGCAGTACTCACAGCTTAGAGACCTAAACAGCAATCAAACATCTGCTGAACAATTGTTTCCTTGGGAGTCCCTAAAGCTCCTCTATTCCTATTACATTGCTTTGGTCCCTTTCAAATCCTTCATAGTTTTGGCATCTAACACATTGTCTGGCAGCAAATTCTATGTTGTATTATGTAGGGAAGGCTTGCCTTTCATTTATTTGAAGTTCTACTGCTCTGTAGTTTCCAAGCATCTCCCTTTTTCTTGCAAGTAGTGAAATCTCCATTCCTTATTTACATTCCCCAAGGTAAAACGTGAGCAGAGACAACAGCTAGACCCACTTCAACACACTATGCAGACTGGGTTTGCCAAAATAGTCCTCTCCTGGGGCCAACAAGAGGGAAGCAAAGGACAATTCCTCAGCAGGTTCTGCAATTCTTGCTAATCGCAGGACAGTGGCCAAAATCCAGTGCGCCCACTGACAGCATGACAGCTACTCACAGCTCCTCATTCCTAATGCATCTAAATGTCTCTTAACTTCTTGTTTGTACTGTTTATACTGTACTTGTTCTTACTGCATTTAAGCTCACACACTCTTTTTCCATTTCCAGCTCTCCAAATGCAGGCAACTCCTCTAAACCCTCACAACTACACCTTTATACTCTTCTGCCATGGAGGCACAAATAAAAGCAGATAGAGATGAATGAGGATCTAGAGAGTGTTCATAGTTTCTGTCTTTTGGGTGCTAGAAGAAGCAGTTACGGAGGCCTCATTCAGCCCACATTGCTCTGGCACTGAAAATGCTTCATGATGCTGGAAGTTATTTTCTGGACACTAACAAGGCTCAAATGGGTTCAGAAGGAACAGTAGAAACTGCCGTTCCAAGGAAACTGGAAGTCTGAGAGTTCATTTTCAGCATTTCAGTAAAAGAATAGAAACATAAACAAGAAAAAATGATGTTTTGAATTTTTTTCTTTTCATTTTAAAAAGCCACACTTCACTCGAAAACATTTAATTTAGAATGTTATTTCCTATTACATGAAACAATTAGAAGAGTTGAAAGCCAAATACAATGTTTTGATTTCCTTAAAATAGTGCTTCAATGAAGCTGAAGTAATGTTTTTTGAAAAATCAGTTTTATGGACAAATTAATGTTTGTTTTCATCCTCATTCAAAAGAGGAAAATTCAGTGTTGGCATTTCACTGAAAACAGACATGCCAAGTTTCAGCCAGCTGTAATATCAAGCAGTTGTGAAAACAGATTCCAGAGGTTCGTAAACAGATTTGAGCTATTATTAGAAATGACAACTACCAACACCTCCCCAAAAAAACCCACTCACAGAATGGCAAATATATATGGTTTAACAAAAATTTCCGAAAACACTTCTGTCAAAGAACAGATACGCTTAAGCTTCTCAGCGACATAAATATGGGTGTCTAACAAGGGCAAAACAACTCACTTTTCATAGACATGTTCTGAGAAATGGAAGAGATGCTTTTGCTGTAATTTCTGTATAAACCTCTCTCGAAGATTATTTGAGACCTGTAAGAGTAATGGAAGACTTTTATCTAAAAAGCTGAATATTCAGGAAAGTTTGAAGCAATGTAAGACACGGTAACACGATATAACAGTCATAACAGAAGGAGTTGGGGAGTAGGTATGTCTATTTCTGATGCCTAAAATGATTTATCTTTGTACCACATAACAGCAGCTAATTTATACAAACACAATGTAAATGTTTTCAGGAAAAGACATGCTTGCATACTTTGCTGTACCAAACACACTCATGCATTCTTCGTGAGATTTTGATTGTATAAGGCCTTTTTATCACAGCATAACTGTGAAGTTAGACACTGCACCCAGATTGACCAAAAAATCAGCGTTTTATCAGTCAACTAACAATCAGCTACCACACTTCTTCAATGCTGAAATTGTTTGAGTGATTTTTGTTGTTTGGAGATTAAATCTTCTGATGGACAGAGCCATGAAATTGCCTGTGAAGTACCTGCTTCATCAGCTGTTAGTCTGCTCAAAGGTTATCTGATGAGCTGTGGTGGTTGAAAAACCACAATATGTGTTATTTCTGGACTATCATCACAAAGCAATGGCAATAAATAAATAAATAAATAAATAAGCTCTCATGCAGTTCTCCATCTAGTGACCAAAGGCACTCAAAATATCAAACAGTAAGTTGTGAAATCAAAGTCATAATAACAAGTTCTGCTTGGAAATTCTCTACCAAGTCAGGCACGTCTTCTGTGTAATGCAAAATACAACAAAACATATTAGCCTCAACTCACACAGAAAAACAAAGTTTCTGTGAGATGCCAGTGTTAAGCCCAGAAGCTATACCCTCAGCCTAGACAGAAACTATGCTGTGGCGTTTCCAATAAAAATGAGAGATATCAGGACTCAAAGAGCGACAGTTTCTGGTTGGCACTGTTCCCTGAAACTCATAAGTGGATGAGGCAAAACCCACTGGAATTTCCATGGAGCATCTCCCAACAAAGGCCAGGGCATCCCTGACTTTTACTCCCAAATGTAGCAACCTGATGCAGCACAGCCAGTACTTTTGGACAGGTGCCTTCACCTGAAGTGTCTGCTTGGAGTGAGAGAGGCCATAAGAGGAAGCAGACGAGATGGACTGTGTCAGGATTACTGCACAGTGACCACGTTAGCAGAGAACCGGCTGAGCTAATTCCATGAGCAGCCTCTCTCCAGATGAGCACCAACACACACTAAAAGTGATCTGAATTTTGCCTGTGGATGACTTTCACTTAGTGGCAACACTGACATACTAAACTGAAGCAGCAATATAGATGATCCCCATGGACCCATCCACTTGAGGGCTTAGGGACTTGCAGAAGCAAACCCAGATCTCCCTCAGGGACCTTAAATCTCCAATGCTCCAAAAATATTATTATCTCAGTTTTTCCTGAGGTCTCCTGAGGGCAATAGAAGAAAGATGGCACTAGGAAATATTCAAATAAGGAATGTCTTCTAGGAGGAAGAAATAAGACCATCGTTAAACTTTTTGTCTCACAGACTGAAGGTAAGACTTCAGAATTCTTTCCATTTCTTTTCTGCCTCTCTACATATATGCTTCTTTTCCCTAAGTGCACATTTCCTTAAAAAGCCAGTAAACATTTATTACAGATTTTAAATAATCTGGAGTTTCTTTCTTTAAATTCAGTAGAGGCACAAGAAGGGGAAAAACATAATAGCGACAAGTTTGACCTCAAGTGTATTGAGTGTTCAGAACAACAAGCTTTGTACAAACAAAACAAGTTTTAAACAAATGATAAAAACAAAAATAATTTTTGTAAAATTTATTAACTATTATTATTGTATTATTATTATATAATATTGTTATATATTATTATACACAATAAATTATTATTTATATAATAATATATAAATGTTTTTATTTAAAAACTAATTTTCACACTGTTGTGTGTACAGGTATTAAATGATAACAAAAAAAAAAAAAAAAAACCTTTGAGAATATAACAAAATGCACTATAGTGAAAAGTACCAAGTATATTCCACTTGCACTCTACCGGAATAGAAGGAAACTCCCTGCTAACTTCATAACACAAGATCTTCTTTCAGTGCTAGTTTATCTTTTGGAAGAATAAAGCTTATAAAAAATCTTAATAAAAACACCAATAATCACATGAGAAATACTCCAGAGCGAAATCCAAGCAGGTGAATTACGAAGTTTCTGATCATGCCCACCCCCCATTTGGAAACAAGCTCACAGTTTTACACAGGAAACTAGATTAAAACCATTGCCCACAGAAAGAAGTGGAGCTTTCTGTGAGTAGCTTCATACTTCTACGTGCTGTTATTTTGCAGCCAGCTGCTTACAGTCCTGTACTTTCCACTTTTGCACCCACCCTCCCACAGGTCCCACAGTCCCGGAGAGTTTTAGTGAGAAACAGAGCATGAGCCTCCTCTTCCAGATGCTGCTGGCTGGCAGAGCAACACCTCATGCAAGCCAGAGAAGCCTCCTGAGAGGTTGGGTTTGCCTAGGGATTTACAGCTGAAAGTTATCAGACAGCATGTCTTGTTAAAAGTACATGACAAGAGCATTTGGCTAAGCTACATTAGCTGCCTTCATAAGCCTACTCTTGTGCCTGGATCGAGATGATCACATTACCAACAGGCTCCACACGCACACATACACACACAGTTCACTTGCTGCAGAACAAAGGCAGTCTCAAGTGTTGCAGGATCAACACAAAACAGATGCTAGGAGGTCTAGACAAATGAATGGATCTGGGAGTCAGCTAGACAACATAATATAAATAAAACAGTAGTCAGAACTACTCAAATTATCCACCACCTGTAATTATAAAAATACAAGTAGCTTAAAATACCCCTGAAATTTCATTTAAAAAAATAATAATTTCAAGATCTCATAGCTTAAGAAAAAAAAAAATTAAAGGCACAAATCTAATGCATCCTAAAAACCCAGAAAACAAATTGCTATCAAAAAAAGAATAGTTTGCTATTCTTTTAGCAGCTTAGAATTTTTTACTTATTCATGTGGTTTCTGCAATGTTTACTGGTTTTTGCTGTTCTTCTACCACCAATAACACTCCCCAGACAGCGACCTTACAAAGCTTTCCCTATATAGAAAAAAAAATAAAATAAATATTAAAAAGAAACCAAATCAAAAGTAACTTACCTAACATTATATTTTTCAACATATCAACATAATGAGACCTCCAATTCACTGTATCCTTTGGTAGACATGAGCCCAGGTAACAGATGATTTATATACCAGAAGTGCTCAGATCACCAACCCTAACAGGCAGCCTATCATCTTCAGAGACCACTTTGAAGTATCCTTAAGGTTTCTCAGATGGTTATGTTTGACCTGTAGTTTCCAAATCACATTTATTAAACAAGCAATTTCTGCTAGTTCATTTCATCGTTACCTAAGAAATTTCTACCTTATTCCCTTCCTTTGAAGTACATTCCTTACGCCAACATACACATTTATTATTAACAGGATATTGTTTTCTGGCTCACTACCTTAAAGCAAGATATAAAGGACTGGGGTTGTCAGTATAATTCAATTCAAAGCTTCAACCCGTCAAATTTCAGAGTACTACTGCTGCACCTTGAAGGTGCGTTGGCACAGTGTCTGCAGTCATCCTGTAAAGAAGCAAAAAAAAAAAAAAAGGAATGTTACGTTAAAGTAGCAGCACTTTATTTTCCAATGAAGCCTTTTTATTCCAATTGTTACACTGGTAGGAATAGGTTCCCAGGTTATATGATGTCAAAATGCTTCCTTTTTACTCGATAGACATTTGAATTGTGATGAAAATTCTCTTATTCCTGAAGCTTTTTTTTTATTTTTCAATTAAAAGAACTTGACTGTGCAAATTCGTTGGAAGTGGATACGAACTTTTGGACAGTTGCATAACCATTGTTTAACCTTTTGCAGAGAGTTTTATTGTTCTGTACCCAGTTGTTCTAACTTACATTTTAATGCTTTTTCCAAGTATTAAGAATAAATGAGGAACAAATTGTAATCAAGATCAACAGAAAAAATGCACACCATTATGAAAGCTCTTTGAAAATATTCGGTATTTCTGATATTTGAGCCTCTTCTTTCAAATCAAACCATTAGGGTCACAATGTTGGGTAAATACTATTCACCTTTTACAGAAATAAAAAGCAGTTCACAGCACTAACAAACAGCACAGACTTTCAACAAGGAAATATATAAACCACCCCCAGTAGTTCTAGTCACAGAACAAAATAAAATGCAAAAAGGTGCTGAAATAGCCCTTTGAAGAACAAATAGGTGTTTTGAGTATTTCTTCACAAAAGAAAAAAAAAACCTCACATCAACCTGAACACTTGCTACACACCCTATATAATTGCAGATGCACACATTCAAGTAGAGCTCCAGGCTGAAGAAGAGCATGCCACAGTCCTTACAAGAGGTTATGTGAGTATCTCTGAACATGCAATAGCATTAAATTACAGCAACAAGAGCTTTCAATTCACAAAGGCAAAGCATAGCAGTGAATTACTTAATAGATAGCTATAACAATGTAAAAAAACATTCCCACCTCTGAGCACCTCCAGTGGATCTCAGGCTCTTGCAATCCCAGCTGCCCATTTTCAAGAGGGAGGCCACAGAGGATGTGAACTAAGAAATTTGGGCTTACAGTCTCTTATTCATACCAAGGGATAGGTTTTCAAAAATGATGTCTACTCTCTACTGCAATAGCAGACAACTTAAACACACCATACAGGCTCCAGAGTGACCTGGCTGCTAGACTTCTCCTTTCTTCATCATACGTGACCAACACAGGTATCTTATGTCATGACCATAATTGAGAACACTGAGTACCACAAACACAATCTCTTCAGCTCTCTCCAGCTGACTGAGAAGCAATAAGGTGGTCCCAGCCAAGCAACAACAATTAGCCCATTCCCACACATGGCATGTAAAATAGGACATACATTATCTGCTCAAATGCCATGCTGGGGGTAAGGTGGGGAATGGAAGAAAAAATTGGAGCCAGCACACATTCTGCAAGCCTGATGGGAATGACAGATGGGGTTCAATTACAGAGAAGGCTGCAGCCTCATCACTACCACCAGTTGTCACTTAAGGCACTGGTATAGAGTTTATTGTAGAGTTTATGGTACAGGGTTTATCAATCAACTTCACGCGAGTATTCTGATTTAAAACTTTAAGACTAGTTAGCACACCACACTTCTCCCAATCATCTCTCTTATGAGGAAAGGGTGAGAGACCTGGGGCTGTTCAGCCTGGAGAAGACTGAGAGGTGATATTGTCAATGTTTATAAAAATCTGAAGTGCAGGAGGCAAAGGGACGAGGCCAGACTCTTTGCAGTCTTGTGTGGTGATAGAGAAAGGGACAGTGGCAAAAAAATGGAGCATAGGAAGTTCTGCACAAATACGCATAAAACCTTCACGGTGCAGGTGACGGAGCACTGGAACAGTCCGCCCAGGGAAGTTGTGGGGTCTTTTTCTCTGGAGAAATTCAAGACCCATCTGGACACCTACCTGTGTGATGTGCTGTAGGGAACCTGCTTTGGCAGGGGGTTGGACTCCATCTCTAGAGGTCCCTTCCAACCGCTACGATTATGTGATTCTGGGATCGTTAAAGCCTGAAGCTGCATCCAGACCACTTTGTTTAACAGTAACCAATGGGCCTTTCTATCAGCGTAAGTATTAAACCAGTTTCTCATTCAGTACCTAAGCACTCCTGCCTTCTCTTAATAAGGTAATTTATCTCATTTTAAAGTATATAGAAAAGAAAGATGACCATGTCTGGTTAAGACACAGGATCGAGACTCAAAATACCTGATTTCCTCTCTTTGTTCTTCTCCATGTGACTTTTAACAAGTCCATGAGGAAGGAGAAGTTTTCAATAAAAACCATATATTTTACTCACTTTTGTTGAAGAAAGATCTCACATTTCATTTCAGAGAGATTCAATTTACTTTTAGTAAGGAGAATAAAGCTTCTTTTTTCTGTTCTTACCTAAATTGCCATGAGCCTTAGAGCATGGATCGTCTTTAGTGTTCATTTGGCTAATATATGGAGGCCCATCTTGGTGGCTAAAAATTATAATAGTACTATTGATATTTAAAGGTCAAAAGATCCAAAATAAGCATCCTACAATTCTTGAAAAAATATTTGATGGCACAAAGATGGAAATTTTTTAAGAAGTCCAGGAAGTCAGAGAAACAGGTGCCAATAAAAATTTTACAATAAAAAGCCTCACTCTCCTGGGCAACTGAAATTCCCAGCTTCAGGAATGAAAATTGACATTCGCTAGTTCAGTACACATGCAGAATGTCAATAAGAGGCTACTATTTTTTCCTCTTCACCTCCTTCACCTTGATGGTAAAGTCCGTTCTCCCACTTGCACTTGGTGTAGCGATGAGCAGGCTATAGGAGGAGTCTGTTGAGTGAGCAGATCCAATGGAGAACTATTTTTATTGGCTGGATTTCCACAGACTTGGACCATGACCACTAGGTATGAAGAAAGTGCAGGACTGTCTGTTGGTGGCAGCCTGCAGTTACAGTGGGTTAAGCACAGCATGAGGTTCCCAGAAAACACCATCATCACAGCTGCCAAGAGCAGCAGTCCTCCTGTCTCTTCACTCTCTTTGTTTCTGGCCATTAATTTCAATCCCTACATGTTCTTCCAGCGTGAAGCAACTTAGAAACAATTAATCTGGTCAGAGAAATGTGGTGTTCTTTTACCCACCTGAGTCAGCCCCTTGATCTGGGTCATGGAACTGCCACACAAGCAATGGTGCTAGCAAAGGAAGGCAGCTTGTAGGGACAGCACATTATCAAATGTGTTCAGACTACATCTTAGGTTTATGCTATTTCAGGGTCAAATTTTTAAAAATGTATAAATAAAAGAGAAAGAAATGGCTGATACCAGGTTATAATGCTTAAATCTTAAAAAAGTGCCCAAGTCCAATTGACTTCTGCAGGAAATAAATATTTTAATATCACCTTAGATTTGGGAATGTTGTTTCAACAGCTTTTTAGTAAGAGAAAATACCTATTTATTTTATAATTAAATACAATACAAAGGGTATAAAACCACTCCTGATTAGCTCTCAAGGGGACTCATTCATAGCATTCTTTAGAGAGATTAAAATGCCTACTTAAGTTCACATATTGCTACTTGATCATGCCTTGAGCATTTGTGTGGTGCCTCCTAATTGCCATCCTTTCCCAGGTAAATTATCATTTTCTGCTATTCACACAATTCTGTGTTCTAATTTCTCTTACATTTTTGATTTCAAGAGTCAGGTATTGCCCTTTATAGAGGGGGAAAAAAAAAACTGATAAGATGAAAACCCCTCTGTATAATACACAGAGCCTCTGCCAGAACCCACCTTTGTACACGCTCTTCAGTACTGTTTCAGCAGTGGAACAGTTAAGAATTTTTTAGTTTTCCCAGTATGCAAC
The DNA here is from genome assembly GCA_013396635.1 of Penelope pileata. Lineage (NCBI taxonomy): Eukaryota > Metazoa > Chordata > Aves > Galliformes > Cracidae > Penelope > Penelope pileata. The sequence goes on from WBMW01004653.1 coordinate 1,128,281, forward strand.
ATCCAATGAGTTGGAAGTCACTACCTTTGAGACATGCTCATTCAAGAATTTCACCAAACCTGACACACAGTGAACACATTCAAGAGAAGTTTATATGGCCTTTGGCTTGCATTACCTCTTCAACCCCTGCATGCCTTTAAGCCAAACATTCAAAAATGGAGCAAAACAGTCCCTGAGAAAGCTTCCTGGAGCTAGAACTCGGGCTGAGGGTCAGATTGCAACCACGAAGTTAATATACTGTGTACTAGGCATAGGCAGAAAAGACACTGCAACCATCTCCTTACTTGTCAGTTCAGCATACTCCAGCTATGATATAAACTACAGGGTAGAGGATTGCGGGGAGCCCAGTAACACTGAAGGTCAAAACAAAAGCATGTTGTATTTCACACTGCTGCTAAACTAATACTCACATACATTTCAATTTATTAACAAGTGAAATTATTCCTTTTTTATTATTATTTTTACCCTTACTGTAACAGTAGGTGTTTGTTTTTGTAATTAACATGGAAGACAATTTAATTTGGCACAGACAGTAATTTCTTGCCTACATAATCATAGCTTACTTGCCCATAAGAATTCAGAAAGTGCCATAAATCCACAATATTTTTGAATTTTAAAAAAAAAAAAGACTTTCAGTAGTAAATGTAGACAGAAAATAATACACTTAAAACTTCAGTGATAACAGAAGTCTGGGTAAGAGAACACTTGAATTATTCCTGCTAAAATTGTAATTAAATTAAATTGAAACCACCTTCTATGCCTTTATCCCTTTCCAGTGGTTTCATTTATATCACTGTAATGATTGTATTATAATGTGATTCTTACTATATAAAAGTTAGACACCTAAAAAGCTCACACTGTGTGGAAAAAAATGGAGAGCAAGCTCTTTTGATCTGTAGACTGATATCTCCTCATTTATATGCAAAAATAGTTTTTCAACATGAACTTGACACATCACACAGACGGTGTTTTATTTCCACACTTTCTTAAAATCTGGGAATTTCATACCGAGAAATTCACTGAAAAATACTACAAGAAATAAAAAAATAAAGAAATAAATAAAGGCAAGGGAGAATGATAAAGACATATGTTTAACCTCCATGTTTTCAACTCCCGTCATTTAAAACAGGACCACAACCGCACAAAAACTTAGCAGTGAATCCTTTTTTCCATGACTGATTGTTTCAAAATAGAAATCGTCCTCCATTACCAACAGCCCTAGCATTTCACTGGGTGGTAAGTAACTATCCAAATACTATTCTCTGCTACAGTTTTCCATCCTTAGCACCTTTATACTCACAAATTGTTGCAAAACACCCTATGCCAGTATTAAGTCCATTTGTTTGTAATAAGAAATTTCCCATTGTGTCCAGCCACCTTACAGAGCCAACATCCAAAGCATTGTGCTCACCTTTTGGAAAACCTACCTGAGTTTCTGGTACATCATAATGAGAGAGGAATATTTCCCTTTACAAAGTGATTCATACTGGTTGAAGAGTCTTGTAAAAAGGAGGAAAATTTTCACTCCTGAAAGGGTCTGCAGTGAGCAGACAGTCTTCACAAATCAGGTGGAAGGTATAACAGAACAAGAAACATGGCCAAGATGCTCAACTTCCAAGTTTCTTTATGTAAAAGTAGATAGTGAGCAGCAAGAATTATTTTTAATTAGTCCCAGCGAGTCATTTAATTGTTGCTTATTTAGCAGGCTGCAAGATGGATAATAGAGCTCCTGCATTACAATCTGGTATAAAAATAGGAAAGTAAACTTACTCAAACACACACAAACTCAGACACATTGCTTGCAAATTTTTTATTGGTGTTATGCAATATATTCCAAATGCATCTCAAATATTCGTTAAGGAAAAAAAAAAAAAGATGAACACAGCAAATAAACATTTTTCCAATTAAGTAAAAGCTCTTTAAAAGTTTAGGCTGTATTCATTAAAACTGGATTACATTCTGATGTTAACTAAAAGTGGCTTTGTGGGGTTCCATATATATATTTTCCAGTAATTTACATATAAAATGCAGCCATTTGCAAATCAAAGTATGCTTTTTGTGCTGCCAGCACTGCAAATCCAACATGGATTTTCCATACAAATTCAGCTCTTTTAAGGACAGTAAGACTCCTCCATGCCCTCGGTGATGCTTCACAAGATGGAAGACTTCCCAGCCACCCTTTTGCCTTCCCCCTGCAGAGCTGCCCCTTTCCAGGTCCCACCTTCACCCTCCTCACCATCCTCCTCATGGAGGCACATGAGCAGTTCCAAGTCCTTTCTCAAATACACACACAGAGAGTAACTACTTGTATTTGATGCCTTTCAGAGAAGGAAATTGGTGAAGAGTCAGAAAGAGGTCCAAATTGTCACTGTGCAAGACGCAGGAAACCCTGGAGCCTCCTGCCATTTCAGAGGTTTACATAGCCTCCTAGGAGCATCAAATAGCAGCAGAGCTGTTGCAGGAGAAGGGATGAATGGTGTAACCATGAGAAGGGGACAGCACAGTGCAGGAGCAAGGCTGTCAGTCTGCACAGTGGTAAGTCACCAGGGTGACTGCTCATGTTCGGCTGCTCATGAAAGAACACTCAGCAATCACAGCAATGAACTAGAAGTTCATCAGAGCGGAAGTGAAAGATGTAAGGTAGTTAAATATAAAAAAGTCATAAAAATCACATTGTTTCAGCTGTGGGACTGGGGCTAATTCTGTGCGAAAAGAGAGATGAAATGCTAATACGCATAAAAAGATTTCTCTATGGCATGTGAGGAAGGATGCACAGCACCAATCTTTGAAGTCTGCTACTTTCCCACTGTACCAGCACCGTGGGGCAATGGTAGGTATCTAACAACAGATCTTTTTTCCATGGACACGAGAAAATACAGCTCAGCACTCTGAGGGTTGATAGGCAAGGCGATATCGTTCTTTCAGAACTATTTTTTCTGTCTATAATCATACTCTAATCTAGTTCATCTTCATCAACTATGATGGGGCAAAAAATGAAAGTGCATTTGTCTCCAGTGCCCTGTGAAATGGGTATTGCTGGAATCCACACAAGCTGCATCTGCACTACCTGTTACTTGCATCAATTTTAATTCATTTTTTAAAAGCTATTTCTTGCACAAATTGCAAGAATGACAGGATAGAAACGAATGGCTGCACACTATCTTGTAAGGGCAGGTGGTTTTGTCAGCTCAGTCCACTGGTGTGATTAACAAACAATCAATCAAAGTTCACCAATTTCATCTCAGTATTTCACCAGAAGATACTGTGAACGAGGTGCTATATCTACCTTGAACTTATTGTAATTTTAAACGGCTTCGCTTTATCACAGTTATTCATCTGAATGACTGGTGCCAGGAACTTGCCACTGTAGAATTAATAACATTGACATTTTCAGGCCCTCAGTCTACCTTTGAAGTTTGAAAGCAATAACAACGAATAGAGTATTTTACTCGGAAGTGATGACAATTCTTCTAGGACCACTATCCTCCAAATGCAGACAAAACAGAAAGTACACATTTTGGCAGTAATAAATAGATTCAATTTGCTTGAGTAAGTAACAAATGATATTTCTGGCCTCTCCACAAGGGCTCTAGGGTACAAAGGAAGAATGATAATGGGTCTCTTCCTTTCACTGTCAAAATCTGTTGTTAGACTGCTTGCTGCCAGAAGGCAGGAGATGGATGGTTGGGGCCAACAGTTCAACTCCTTTTCTGAGAACATCAGTTGTGATCCAGGCTGTAGTGTGAAGCTGTTACCTCATACCGGGGTGGTTCCTTTCTCCCATCTTGTGCCTGCATGGATGGAACCCCTGCACTAGCAGAGGGGTCAGCATCTCTTGTAGAAAGAAAAGCCCCGGAGAAAGACCATAATGAAATACAAGCAAGATTTAGAGGTAGCAGCTGTGACCTTCACAGCATGCCTGCTGCTACTCACTTAGAGCAAAATACGGATGCATGTGCAATTCCTTCCTCAACACTGCCCTCAGTAGGGCTGCTTCCCCTTGCCAAATGTCCATCCTGACAGTTCTCATCACAAAAATGAATGCAGTTTTCTGCCTGGGTTTAAGCTGAGACACTCTACCACATACAGTCTGCTGAGCAAGGATCAGCGGTGCTGCATGTCTTGGACAGGCTGCATCACTGAGATTCCAATCAGCTGCTCAGACTGCCCTGTCTTGAGCAAAGCTGCAGGGCAGAGCCACCTGAATGCACCAAACTTTCCAGTGCCTTTTCCATAGCTTTCTCCAAAAGACAAAAAGGTTATTCCTACATATGACAGAAATGATTGATGGGAAGGTATCGTGGTAGGCTTCAGCCTACAAAAACACTGGGCATATTCCTAATCCCCTTGTCACTTATGACAGAGCTCAACAGCTCTCGGGGCCAGCTACACAGCTAATCCTTCACAGTCAACACCTTTACACCAGCTTAAGCTTATACATACACTAACTTTGGGATGCTGGTACCTCAGGATCACATCTGAGTAGAACTGTTCTACTATTAAATTAAATCAATGCTCACCTCATATGCCACCCTTTCACTTTCATCCCCAAATCCCTCAATCTCTCCCCCAAATTACTTATCTCTACACCAATAATTTTAGTGAGTGCCTCACACAAGGCTGTGACTTTTTCAATAGCTTTGCACTAACAAGAACAAAGCAGTAACAGTGGAGAGCTGGAAGAGTCAGAAGGACACTACTTTTGTCTTAAGACAATGCCCTACAAGAGTCAGGAACCACTGCTAATTCAGCTTGAGCATCCCCATGAAGGCAATATCCAAATAAGGCTGATTATTCTTGGACAGGAATATACTGTTTCCCCTGTAATTTATTCACTGCAAAGTCTAATCCTGATTCCAATAAGTCAATATCCAATCAGCAAAAAAACATAATCGTGTTTGAGGACAAGAGTAAGAAAGCATGTCCAAGCCATTTCCTGCTTTGTCACAAATGATTCCAACACCGTTTTATTTTATTTTTCCCCGGAAGCTGAATGCCAGTGTCTAACATTTCAAACAGAGAAGTGTCAGAAACAGTCTTTTCTCTAGCAATATTATTAGTCAAGGATGAATTTTACACGTTATGAACATGAATAAGCTGCATTAAAATTGAACGAAATCATGGGAAGAACTCTGTTTTGCAGGGGTGATGATAGAAGAGGGATGTACATTTTTATTACACTTGTCTTGGCCATGACTGAAGCCTGTACTAACCTCAACCACAATTAGAACTGAACTACATTGAATGATGATGAACATGTTGCTGGAGTGGTCTTGCACATGAAGTACTACTCTGAAAAACTTATCTGCACTTCAACACATATGATTTTTTGGGTGCACAGTGGAATAAAACACCTGAAACACAAGAGCTTTTGAAATTCTGCTATTATTCTTTGACTGTTATTTTCAGCCCCAAAACTGTATTGATGTGTGGATCAGGAGGGAGAGAAATGGTCTCAGCTGAAGTGACAGTGCTTGGCTAGAAGGTAAGTGGCAGTTTTTAAACATCATTCTTGGACATGTGTCCCATCAGGATAAAGTTCACAACGAAAATGTCATATCAACCATCCAGCATTGTGCCTACTAAAAACCATGCTACAGTGAGCTTTCTATCATTGTTCTTTTCAAAACAAATGCTTGGTTTTGGTGATTTTCGTACATACCCAGAAGTCTTTACTAGCAGCTTCCTCAGTATAATGAAAAAATAGCATGAGGCAGCTCTCTAAATGTTTTGATCCAGGAAGTTTCAAGGAATCATTTAAATACAGCAAATGAATGAACTTTCAGACTACAGATCAATCTTCAGCTCTTTGATCTGGTGAGCATCAGTTAATTACCTAACTCAAGCAGCTGCTATTTACCAGAGGAAAAGAAGGTTTTATGACAACCAGAAAGGAAGGAAGAAACAAAAAGAACAAGTAGATCAGTAAAGAGGTGGAAATAGTATTGGGCAGTGAAACAGACATCATTAAGTAAAGAGAGCATACAACATCAGGGAATAGTGGGCAAGACATCAGAAGGGTCTTTGCAGGTCAAGCAATGGATGTTTCACTTAAATTGTACAAAGCAAGTAAGACCAAGTGAAACAAAGGTAGAGAATCAGCATTGCATGCATCCAAAGTTTATTTTGTTGTCCTGAATCAATTGAGGTATGAAAAAGGGAAGAGAGCAAAAATCAAAACAAATACAACTCAGAGAACTCTAACCTGCCTTGAAGAGCTGTAAAGGAAAGGAATGTGTATCTCTGGCAAATAACATCTTCATGAAACAAGCAACGCTGTCCTAGGAAATCGCCTAAGGTATCTCACAGATAGCAGTAGGTCATTTTGTTATGATCCGTTTTCTTGGTTACTTGGATCAGCATTTTGGCGTCATCTGATATTGTCCAGAACTACTTCCAAATACAGCAGTATACTTTGCATAGATATGGAATTATATATTTATACTGCAATATCAGTTAAATATAATCAGCTTTGTTACAGAGATTTTCTTATGTAAGTGCTTCAGGTTAAATATGGGATATTCCAGGGTTCAGAACCCAAGCAGCATTCATTGCATAAATTTTTTCATTTTGTATGTGTTTAAGGCAGATAGAACGATCTCAGTGAAATACAGTCTCCCTCTCTCTCTCTCTCTTTTATCTTGAGGAAAAGATTGTGTTTTGTTACGTTTGTTTCATTAGAAATACAGTTGTTTCTAATTTAAGAACTGAGTTCTTCTCTTCATTACATACATGTAAATTTGGAGTTATTTCTGATTTTAATGAAGAACTTCTGAGTTGATCTGGTCCTTAACATTTTTCCAAATATAAACCCTTAAATTTCTAGTAGTTATGTTTTAGCCATAAGCTTTACTTTTTTAAATATTTTTAGCAATTTCATTAAAAAACAATATCCTTTAAGAGAGCAGTTCGTTGAATTGTTTGGCACAGATTTCACTAAACAGCAATGAACAATTAAAAACAGTGCATTCTAGAACTTAGAAAAATATTAGCATAGAGTTGCAGCCAATTAAAGCTAAGAGAAAGGGAAGAATATTGTAATCTTATTATGGAGCAGAATATGCTCATGAAAATTAATAAAGACTTTTTTAAAGGATAAACCTGCCATCCCAAGAACAAGAGATGCAATGTATTCAACTGGATTATTCAAGCACAGTCAGCTATCTTCAAAAATCACAGATCAGTTTCTAAGATCTACAGTATGTTTTCCACAACTAGGAATTAAACACTTCTTTTTATTACAGCAAATACATGTAGTAAATGGCATGGTGCATATGTATGAGCTTTTGATCGGAGTAACTATAATTATCATTGCTAACTAAAATTACAAAGAATCAAGAACAAACAAGAACCTTGATTTTTGTTTAACAAACCCACACAACACGTTTTAGGTGAGACCATTAGACATTTTTAACCTGCGAGTGTTTTGAAGTATGATATAAATGAGAAAGTGGGCAAATGTTAGATTTAGGGCACAAAAGAAATACTGAGAGGAAAAAAAATCTTGAGGCAGAGAAACAGAGACATACCAGAGAAAAAGTTTCCAAGGACTAGGGATAGAAGTTAGAAGTACATCCATAAGCAACTAAGAGGTCTTTGTCAAGGACCAAGGCTGCTTTGGGCTTGACTGCCTTCAAAACAAATCAAAATCAATGTGCCTGTCTTAGAGAGCTTGCATGTGGGAAGAAGTGAGAGCGACGGAGGAGAGTGAAACTGTAAGAAGCGAAAGGGCATAGCAGCAATCAGGTTGACAGCCAGCCAACCCAGCACACCAGCAAGCCATTGGATTTATAGCATTATAACATAGGTTTAAAGGAGGGGTCTGTGGGATAACAAAACTAATATATATATATATATTATGATATATATTATATAGATTATATATTATAATATATATATATACTAGAAACAGAGTTGACGTCCATGGGCTAAAGCAAGCTTTTCTGAGGCTGATATTTTTGACAAGTGTACAGAGAATCTAGGACGCTTCGGACTGGTAAGCTTTACATGAGTACCACAGGAAATATAGGTAGCAATGGAAAAACATAACAAACAAACAGCACTCACCTTTAGCTTGTAATCATACAAAACATGTAACGACAAAACCCTCTCCATACAGATTTCTGCAATTTTAAAGCTGGTTGTTTTGCTAAATTCAATGTTTCTGGAGACTGGAAACCAGTGCAGCGTGAATTGCATAACAAATGACTGCATAACATCCATTTACCAGGCCTCGAAATCCAGGCACCAGTCCCAAAACTCATTGTAAAGTTATACTCAGCCTAGTGAAGGGGTGAGCTGCCACAGAAAGCATGCTCTCACCTCCCACCAGGCCCACCCCCAGCACCAGAAGTGGCAAGCACGTGACTGCAATGCCAGCTGGCGTGGTGACCTGCCTGGCAAGGCAGTGATCTGCCAAGACAAGGTTTGCCTGCCGTCAGATCAGCTGGCTGAACTGGCTCACTCTGCACTCACAGATTGCTCGACCCAGCATAACGTGAGCCGTGGAAATAGATGAGGCAGAGGAAGCCCCTCCAATCACACTGTGCAAAGCCAAGCCGCATGCTGAGATATTCATGGGGGCTCAGGAGGCAGTAAGTCAGTCTTTGCAACTATTTAATAACTGAGCTTTATACCAAAGAAAATACCATTCTCTTACTGCAACCATGACTAAGAGGTCTGCAGTCAGCCTCCTAACAGCTGTTAGAAAGCAAAGATTTCAGATCAATATGAAGCTCCTGAAATCTCAACCCAAACGCAAAGCAAATATATATTTCAACACATACAATTTGGCAAACTACGTCTAAGAAATGAATTCTGCTTTAGGAGAAGACTCCAGCACAAAAAAGTACTTTAACTGATAAGGTCAGCATATTTAGCTCAGTGTAAGCTAAAAACCTACCCTCCTTTCAAAGACAAGAATTTTTCACCAGCTGTATATGTCTGAATTGAGAGGAGTTGCCTAGAGCATTCACAGGGCACTGCCATGCCACTCAGCCAAGCACCAGAAGAGAGCCTTCTTAAAGTATTGCTCTATGGATCAGCTGCACAGAGCAAACCCTAAGGAAAACTCAAGGGAAAGCACTACTCATCAGTGCTGCAGAATAAGAGGCACACTAAAATAAGAGGACAAAAACACAACAAGATGAATGCGTATTAGAATAAACAGGACCCAAGCACATACAAAGCCCTAATCATAAAATCATAGGATCATAGAAACACCAGGTTGGAAAGAACCTACAAGATCATCTAGTCCAACCATCCTCCTATCACCATCACTACCCACTAAGTTACTAAATCATATCTCGTAGCACCTCATCCAGACGCTTCTTGAATACCGCCAAGGACAGTGACTCCACAAACTCCCTGGGCAGGCCATTGCAGTGCCTGACCATTTTTTCAGAGAAAAAGTTTTTCCTTATATCTAATCTAAATCTTCCCTGGCGCAAAAAAAAAAAAAAAAAAAAAAAATTAAACCAAGAACATTTTTTCAGGCAAGAGATAAACCTTCATCGTTCACGTTACTTGTGAAATTATCACCTTAATTTTCTCTTTTTGAACATCTGAGGCATATATATTGTTAAGGGACTTTTATTAATAGACACCAAAGGTGGTTTCAATCAGTCACAAGGTTAATTATCTCTGATAAAAGGAATGAAGTGTATGAGAGAGTATAAATTCCAGTTATGAAGCAGTAGAGATATTTTTATGAGTTAGCAGAGTTTAGCCTGGATGTATGCACACATAAAACCAGACAAATCACCGTTCAAGATTTTTTCTTGTACTATATCTAGTGTATCTGGTACAAATCAAACCGTTTGTTATTCATTCCACTAAAGTACCAGAATATGGAGAAATATATAGATGACTAACAGGTCATTAAAATATCCCACAAAAATTAATTCAGAAAGAAATTTAGAATTTGCAATATGGTGTACCTCTGACCACTAGCACTGCATCAACTTGGTGGAAATCTATGTAAATGAGTGATAAAGATCCCCAAAAAGAAAAAAAGTTTAGAAAGCTCTTGTGTGCATATAGATAAAATTTAATATTTTCCATTTCTCTGCCCTCCTTCTTGGGTGTAAAGGGTCTGTTTCTGCCACTTGACAACCATCCATCCCAAATGGAAAGTGGCTGCCAACAGATAAAACATTACAGCTGACAGCATGCACATTTTTTTCATTTATTCCCCTGGGAAAGTTAACACACTAGCATTTGCCTCTGGCAACCCATTTCAATGCACACTGTGATAACGTCTCATTTTGATACAGGCTGGCAAAAATTATGCATGGTTTACTTAGCCACAATCTCATTTTTTTCAAGGTCTGATCCCGGACATGGTTAATTGAAAACATGGGTTTCTTTATTCCTCATGCTTTGGTTGTCAGTCACCATCACATATTTTTCTTCTGCAAGCCCTGCCTCTACCTTCTCTAAATCTCATTAGTGTACGTTCGCTGAAGGGTAAGAGCCACGGAACAACGACCTGCTCGTACTTGATTTATGCTGCTGTCCACCTTTTCTTAAAACAATATATTTCACTCTGGAGCTTAGGTTTGCATGACACAGAAAGTCAATGACATGATTTACAAATGAAGTAAATTATAAAGAGGACTTCAAATTAGCATACACAACATGGTACTCTCCCTCCTGTAGTAGAGAGGGATTAATTTTGCTTTCCTAGAACAGATTGCTAGTGTGTTGTTTTTTGAAATCTCCTGAGGAAGGCAGTAGGAGCACGTTGGATCTTAGCTGTTACCAGACAACCTTTGCATTTCTCCCAACCTTTCTATCGTATAGACAATCCCTGTGCTTCAGCCATGGGGAATCTACCATAGAGTATGTAATTGTGTCACCAGAGCGACTCCTCCAGCCTTGTCAGTCCTTTCCAAGGAGCCAGTGCCAGCAGATATTTTCACATGCCACCTACCCACGCTGTGAAATGTTTCAGCATCATATACGTTGACTGTCAGAAGCATCCTTCACCGCACAGCACTGAATCCCATCCACAGCAGGAACGTTTGTCCCATCCACCAGCTCATGTGTGCATGTCCTGTAAAACACTTGTCACATTTCTCCTCCCCTCAGACTTTCTTCTCAAAAACCTCTGCCTATTTGTTAGTATCTGAAGTTATTTAAGCCTCTGATGTCTAATTGGCTCCATTTTCCACCCCTTCCTAGGCTCTGCACTTTTGACGCAGAGCTGTCATTGATTTGCTTTGTGAAGGATGATATCCCTCAACTTCATCATCAGGAGATAGTATTCTTTTGAATTGAAAATAAATATGTTTAAACAAAAGAAAATTTCAGCATTTCAGTACATTTGGATTTTATTACAGCATTTTTAAGCCATATTTTAAAGATATTATTGACTACTCAGTGACACGTATTAATAGCACTTGTAAATACATCACAGAGTTCTACAACTGTAAAAACATGGATAATAGTTATGTTCTCTGACCTTTATCAGTGTTTAGCGTATACACTGATGGGGGTAGTCTTCACAGAGCATAGTAAAAACTCCTACAGAGTCCCTGGCTTCCTTTTAATGCAATATTACTGGAATTTGATGGAGTAGAGCCAATAATATGGCCAAAACAAAAAAAATTCCTTGCAGCAACATATAGAGATGTAGGGGAAGAAAAAAAATTCAGATGTTTTCCAAATGACAGCACGTAAAATATGTCAGAAGTGTCAAGGAGACAAGGACAACTCATGCAATAAACAAGGAGGAAAGGTCTCTTGCATTTTGCAGCTTCCATCTTCCAACTTCCAATTAGTGCACTAAGATTTCTGGATTATGTAACCTCTTTCCTGGTTGCACTTTTGCAATGAATGAAATACAACAATGAAGGGTTGAATCAATACACAGATGCAACTTCTTCTAAAAAGGACAGCACTGAAGGCGTTGATCAAGCCTTGAAATTACCAAAGCACTAAGTTTCAGAGTTAAGCTCTCAGATGAGGTTTTCATATTTCATGTTGTCAAGATCATGAAGAAAAACAGATTTTTCTTCATGCTTTTTAAGTTTTTATTTGTAGTAATGAGAATCAGAGATTAATTCCTCTTTTAAAAAGCTCAAATTGCAGAACGAAATTTTGTGGCAAAAGATCAATTTTGAAGACTTTTGAATTCTAGAAGACTTAATAAATTGTCAACCATGTTTGTGGTAGGAAGTCAGCAATTTTTTCAGTCTCAGCACCTTTCTAGGAAAGATAATTTGAGCATAGCTTTTACTATAAGATGATACCAGGTTTTATTAGGCACGTTTCTAATTTGTAATGTGCATCAGCTACCCAAGGAAAATTATAAGCAGCTTTCCAATGAGAACTGAATCCGTCTGTGTTTGTTGAGAAAGATACATACATCTACTCAAATCTCAGTCCAGATAGAGCTTGAGGACTGTGAAAATATGGATGCTTATTAAGTTTCTGCTTAACAGCATAGCCAAGAACTAATATTTCAAACAAAGCTCTAGCTATGACCTGCCAAAACAAGTGAACTTTACTGCCTTCAAGCAACTGTGGTCTGGAAAGCAACACTAGCCAACATCTATCACCGTCAAGCATTTAAACAAAAACAGATTTTTTTTATTTCTCAGATTTTCCTTCTTTCTTTTCTTTGTAATGTGCAATGCCCCCTTTCTTCTGCCCTTTTCCATAAAGCTCATGGCCCTGCATGACACATGCCAGTAATGCTCTGAATGTGAGACTAAGTCGTCATATGGAATGGAATAATGGTTCTAACGAAGTCAAGAAAGACATCCCATTTTGGAAGTCCAGACTTCTCAAAGAAACATGTTTCTTTGTAATTTCACTAGATGCAGTACCACTGTGGTGCCAGCATAAAGCCAGAAGCTAATAGCTTCTTTCGCCCACTACATCACCTATGTCTTAGTCATTACGCTTCAGAATAGAATGTTCACTTCTATGCTGGCCACTATAAACTTTGAGCAGAAATAGTTCTGCTTTCAAAGGAAGCCCTACTGAAATCAGATGAGAGATTTCCATACACACAGCCTTTAACAAACACTAAATGAGTAGTAAGTCTTGGCAAAGTCTTGTTCAATACAAAATGACATGTTTTGGAGAGGAATCTTAAATATCAGATACATCAATTTGCACCACTCAGTAAGAAAGCCATGCATTAACTTTTTCTTCCAGAAGAATCTCAATCACATTATAGATGTTTGCACCTTGAAAAAACACATAGTTGTATGGGGTCTACATGGCAAAGTTTTGGCAGTTGTGGAGGCTGTAGGGATGGACTCTCTGAGAAGAAACCAAGAGCTGCCCCCTTGTTAGAGAAATCCAATTCCAGCTCTTGCCAAAAGGAATCAACCACATTGCCAAGCCCACCAGTGGTGCTGGTGGTGCCTTTGTGATAATGTTTCAAACAGAATTTGTTGCTAATCTTCACTGCACAACAGCTAGGAGACAAGAGTGAGAAAACATGAAAGAGAGAACCCTGCAGACAACAAGGTCAGTGCAGGAGGAGGGCAAGAGGTGCTGCAGGCATGGAGCAGAAGTTCCCTGCAGCCCAGGGGAGGCCCATGCTGGAGGAGGCCGTCCCCTTGCAGCCCTTGGGCACCACATGGAGCAGTTCTCCACGTGCAGCCATGGATGAGTCCACGGTGCAGCAGTGGATGAGGCCTGAAGAAGGCTGCAGCCCATGGAGAGCCCCACAGGAGCAGGGCTCAGGCCAGAGCTGCAGCCCATGGAGAGCAGCCCGTGGTGGGGCAGGAGGTCTGGGGGAGCTGCTGCCCATGGGAACACATGCTACAGCAGTTCCTGAAGGATGGGCCCCACGGTACAGAGCCGTGTTGGAGCAGTGCTTGGAGAGCTGCAGCCTGTGGGAAGCCCACACAAGATCAGTTCAGTAAGGACAGCACATGAAGGAGAGATCCCCATGCTGGAGAAGGGGGTGACCACAAAAGAGTTGTAGAAATGAAGTGATATGGACTGACCACAGCCTCCATTCCCTACACTGCTCAGACGTAGGAGGTAGAAAAGTCAAGAAAGAAGGTGTGAAGTTAAGCTGGGGAAGAACAGGTGGGGAGACGGTGCTTTTCTGTCTTTGTTTCTCACCATACTACTCTTTCTAATTGGCAATAAATTAAATTAATCTTCCCCAAGCCAAATCTGTTTTGCCCGTAACAGTAGTTGGTGAGTGACCTCCCTGTCCTTATCTCAAGCCACAAGTTTTCTCATATCATTTTCTTCCCCTGTGGTGATGAGAAAAGGGAGAGAGACAGCAATAGAGTGGGCATCTGGCCGCCAGCCAAGGTCAGCCCACAGCAGCAGTAGGAAACAAAACCCAGCAATGCGAAACAACCCAAAAAAGCAACTCTATAGCACAGTGCCCCAGGATAGTGGTCTCCCTCCTGACAGGCCAGGCCGACAGGTCAAGGCTGGCCCTATAGCTGGCCCTATAGCACTGTTTTCCATGGAGTCTCCGTTTACCTGTCTGGAATAATATTGGTAGAAAAAAACTTGATGTAACAGTTAGGAGACTACAGGAGTAAACAAATGTGTCAAACCACTGCCTGTCTGATGGGGCCCCACTCCTGCCTCTGCCATTTGGAAGAAAACCCAAATTACACTGTGAGAAGGTGTAAGGGAAAGCACATTTCCAGTTCTGGAGTTTGCCATGTTTTCGCATTTTCTAGTACTAGCAGGACTTAAGTAGTATATGTTATCTTCATGTGGTGTTGACACTAAACAACTGATTGTCACCAACCAATAAATAACTTCTATGTCTCAAAGATTAGCAACAAATTCTTCGGGTGACAAAACACAAACTTGCAGCAGGTAGAATACTTCATAAATGAAGAAGGATAACATTTCTAGCCAGATGTATTTTTGTAAATCCTTAGTACTATCAGCAATGGGTCTTTTTTTTTTTTTTTTTTTTTTTTTTACTATCTCAAGGACTCAAGGACTACTTTAACAAAAGGAAGGAGGCAGGGACATCTAAAGATCCTTGATCAGGGTTTTTTCCCATTGTTTTTTTTCCAGACAAAAAAGAGATTATACAGTAGCTCCTTAGAACTTGTGAGAAAGGACATACTCCCTCCTGTATCTGCTACTTTTAGCAACAAGTCACTTTCCACCTAATGTGACAGAAAGTGGAATTCAAAAAGATACTAAGTTCCTACAGTGTTTTTGAAAACAGGTATCAGAGCAGAGAAGTTAAATTTGATCAATATCCCCCGAGAGAAGAACTTAATGCTGAGTTTGGCTATAAACACGCAGAGAATATACTCTTAACAGAATGTTATGGCTAACTGCCTTTACCTACCACTAAGGCAATCAGATTTCACACCTAACTGGATGCCAAGGGATCCAGCAACTCTCCAAGTATCACACATGCAGGCACAAAAATCTTCCAGTAAATCAGGCTTCAAAAGTTACCATGTTTCCAAACCTACTCAGATTTCAAAAACTAATACGGGTTTCCTTCCTTTCTTCAACATCAAAAACATCTTAAGCTTACACAGCATTCATACTTGGACTGACCCCAGAAAGCTGAGACACAACTTCAATAAAACACCACGATGTCAGTCAGCAATCCCTGGATTATTTGGCCCACCTGATTCAGCTTCTGCCTTGGGCAGAAAGTAAGTGGGTGTGTAAAAGCAAAACGTAACATTTCAAGTAATCTGTTTGAGGCGTAACAGCATTTGCGGTACTCATTCAGAAACACAGATCATTTCCATGGGGAATACTCCAGGACAAAAAAGACAAATCACCACACTGCATGCCAAAATTGTCTCAGTCTCTGCAGCAAATAATGGGGGAAGGTTGCAAGCACAGAGATACACACACCAGGGTGACCCACATGCATCCTCTTCCAGAAATGTTTAAGCAAATACAGGATTTTCATCTCAATTCCAAATTCATACTTCACGCCACCTTATGAAAAGGATCTCTTTTTTCCATACAAAGTTGCAGCAGCTTAAAAACGGCATTCTAAATCTGATAATTTATGCCACTGTACACATTTGCTGACAGAAATACAATTCCAGGATTTTAAATGATTTCCTGAGGTCACTACAGTGTATCACCTTTTAAAACGGGGTGTCGGTATTAGTCCCCTGTGGTACATGAGGGCATTAACACTACTATATCAAATGTGCGGTGTCAACAACTAAATCACCGGGAAGAGTTGATGAGCTGAAAATTGAACCTACCTTTCAGTATGGCAGGAAGCTCGACAGGCTTGATGGTTACCATAGTAATCATGTGACAGTTTGGGATTTATTGCCTTGTACTGCATGGTTATAAAGGTTCTTCAGTTACCTTCTGCACAGTTTCCAGAGTCAAGAGGAATGCTATGATAAATGTCCGTTATCCAAAAGATATATTCAGGGGGATGTAATGCAGGAAAGAAGTGTTTTAAATGCAAATGACACGCTTTTTGCCCTTTTTAGAATATTAAAGTGTGATTTCAAAGGAATGAAAACAAAGAACTCTGACCTCTGACACCATGATTCTTCGCTGTACAGATCACAATTTTCTGCGGGATCAGCTACTGCATATTTAAGTAGCATGAAACTGAAAATGAGGTAATAAATTCCACTGAAGACAGTCTGAGTAACGCATTGATTATGAAAATAAGCATAGAACTGAGCAATTACTGGAGTATGCAGTCAAGGGGTCTTGTTCAGTATATTTAGATCATTCTGTAATCATTAGAAATTAAATTATTTCATTTTAAGTAATTTACATCCCTTTACATTCTCAGTAGCTCAGAAGAATGCTGTTATATGCAGTAAATGTAATGAACCATTAGTATTCCAATATTCACATACTACGCCATACAGAGAATGCATTAATGTTACAGATTGCATTAGATTTTAGTTTACATCTGTGACGGTCTTTAAAGGAAAACACTGACTTTATTACTACACTAAATATTGCTTGCTACTCTGTTCAGCCACATCTTTAAAAGAGCAACTTCTACTCCTTTAGTAAACATCACATTTCATGAAATATTCCATTATATTTTACAGGATTGTTTGCGTTCATAATTCTCTTTGATTGCACAGCAATAAAGGACTGAGAGAATACAGGCTATCTTTCTTACCAAGCGCAGAAGCACCATGCACTAATTTGTGTATTAGCAATCCCCACGTGGATACTACATTATTGATTCTGCCATCTAAATTCCACTGTTTGACAGGAAGGATATTGTGTGCAGGATTAATAAAATGATTTCCTCAAGCAATATTTTTTAAAGCATTGCTTATGTACTTTTACTTCAGAAAAGCTTCTCACAAATGTACTTTACAACGTGGAAACAAAGTAATTCTGTGGAACAACATACTAAATGCAAAGGATTACACAGTATATGCCAACAGTTCTGTAGTATGCCTGCCAATTAAAATATCAAGCTAAAATTGCTTTTAAAACTCAGAGAAAGATGCATACCTGGTGGATCGTTAGCTCATGCAAAAGCACACAAAACTCATCTGATTCATCAAATGCATATTCTGTTCATACTGTAAGGCACAATATCCCAAAGACAAACAACAGAGCTTCACAGTCTGCTGATACAGAAAGCACCAACGAAGTCCAAATCTCATGAGCTTTGTACAGCAGAAACCCCCCTTCGAGTATTTGCTTGTTTTTAAAGAAAAAAGTAGAAGGAATTATCAAAAGAATCATCTTGTGTTATGTATGGGAAATAAAGGAGGAATTTTGGCTGCCTTGCTGTATCACAGAAACACCAAGACACCCATACATAGGGTTCACCATAAAATGTGGTTATATGTGAGCACATGTAATTTATTTTAATTAAATCTAGTCTACCCATTCAGGCTTCTGGGCCTTCAAGGACACCTTTGCAGAAACCACCACATCAGGAGAATCTTTTAAATCAAGTATCCCTTGAAACAAACTGAAACGGGGGTAAAGCAGGTATAATAAAATCTCTATAAAAACATGTGCACCCCTTCTCTGTCGTGCCTAACCTGGCTGTAGCTAAAGCAGCCATTAAAATGAAAGGCTCCTCAGGTCAGGCCATGGTACCTGCCAGCATACATTCTTTTTCTAACAGCAGATTTTTAATGACTCTGCACAGATAGCGGCTGGCTGGACCAAGTACTGTACCCCACGACAGGGCCCTTTATCTTGCCACGTTCCCATGCTGTGGGGCTTCAGGCAGGACAGCGGCTATGCCAGCCTGCGTGCTGCCTGTAAGAGCAGCACGCTCTGCAATATGGGCAGCACACCCCATCTCCTCATTGACTGGAGCCAGGAGGTATGCTGGATCTCATTCCAAGGCTCCTCTGCTTCCTCTCCATGCTCTTGGGTTTTCATCTAGCTGCACAGAGGGCGCAGGAGTAGAACAGGATGGCATTTTCTCCAGCCTTTTCCCTATCTGTGGGAAGCACAGATCTGATCCTTGTGGTTTACAAATAGACCCAGAGGCATCGCATCTACCAAGACATAATGCGTATCACAACGGTCAATTGATTTTGTTCTGTCCTAAATTGCTATGCAATGAGAATAGACCCTGCATCCTCACTACCTGGCACCACATGCACCCTTGCGGAATCACAGAATGTTGCCTGTGACCCTAATGACCTTCTCCCTCCAGATTTCATATGTTTTCATTGTCTGCTATTATTCTTATTTAATATATACTGCTTAAAAGAGTGTAAAAGAGTTCCCTCAACACCAAAGCATGGTTAATGCTCCACAGGAAAGAAAGGCTCAGTTTTACATCCTTTCTTCCTTAGGAACAAGCCCCAGAAAATTCATTCCTCGGTAGCTGACTGAGAAGCACAGAATCAGGCCTTATTATAAGTGAAGGTTGGCATTAATAAAACATAGCAGATCAAATATATAAGATTCAACAGTTGGTAGTCAATGAATTTGTTGCTAGTCAGACGCTATTACATGCTGTTCTAACCATCAGGACCAGGAAACATCTCAATGCACTGTATTTTAAGAAACAAAAATATTTATTTCTGTTGTCTATTATATATAAATAACATTTGTTACTTATTTTTATAAACACAACTATTTGTTTCTTTTTCTCTCCTTCTCACGGCCAACAGCATCTCTATTCTGCAAAGAGCAAGAAAGGATCAAGGATCAATTCACCATATTGATTGTATAGAACAGCTAACGCTGGGACCTCTTCTCAGTACAATGACAGCAATGTGACATTTCCAGGCAGCAATGCTTGCTGACATCATGAGTCATTTTAATGTCATTTTCTGTACCTCATTTATCAGCTGCCATTTAAATAATGAGGCTGTGAAGGAAAACAGAACTCAGTAGTCCCCAGTCTTTGTCTGTAACTTTGCCCACCATCCATAGACTTGGGGAAGCCCTGTGCTAGGCTTGATTCAGAGCTTGCTACAGATCAATAACCTTATTGAAACGTTATTTATTGTGCTGCAGAGAATAAAAAATAATATTTTCTTGTGTTGCACATAAAATCACAACATGCAATATGAATTGAAGTGAACTGACAGTGGAACACAGCCTCTGCAGTGAATCAGAAGCTATATAGAAACCATTAGCTTTTTCCTCTACAGGGAGAATGCTGAGATAAGTGAAAAATACTAGTTTGTGGGTATCGTGCTGGCGACTAGTCAAATATTTTGGTTAGCTTGATACTTGTCAGTACTGACGTCAGATGTGGACAGTGACAAACTGTCAGTAATGAGAGAACTGGGCAGCAAAACGACACCAGTGGCCAGTTAGAGAAATCCCTCATAATCTTTTCTGGTGCTATTGCTCCCACGCAGGAGAAGAGGTTGCTGCTGAGGAAGGTGGCCAAAGAAGCAAAGGGAAAGACAAAGCAGTCTTTTCACACACACACATACAACCAAGAAGAATCTCACCATCTCCTCTAAGGTTTGTTCCTGCGGAAAGTTTTGTAGTATGGAAAATGGTCATGGGACCCATCTCTTCTCCATTGCAAGACCTTCTCCAAATGGAGAAAAAACATTATTCTGTCCTGCAACTGAGGGTTAAGTCAAAAGGATGGACAAAACAGCCGTGTATAAACACTCGCAAGTCAATAAAAGTTGGTGGGCTAACAGTGGCAGGCTGAGGTGTCACTTGCTGGTCTAACTGACTCATGACCCAGTACTGTGTTTCAAATTAAAAAAAAAAAAAAAAAAGAAAAAAAAACCAGCAAAAAACATTTGTTGATTTAAAATTGAATGCACAGATAGATCCTATTCTACTTATGTTGCCTCTTGAAACTATTTACAAAAACTGAGGCAGAAGCTGTGCAGCTCCAAATCTGAAACACATCTTTCTAAAAAATGTACCTTACTGATATCTTTTAACGTTATAACTGAAACCTATTATTTTATCAAGGACTATTTTTCAGTGACATATAAGGTAGTACTATTTCTCCAGAGACTATACAAATACTTCTCTGTTTTTCAAAATGTAGCTCAGCATAGGCTGAGTCCTTCCCTGCCAGTCCTTCCTTCCTTCCCCACAAGTGGACTGCGTGGACCTGATATAAAAATGGAGCTAGATGGGACTTTTTGGTCATACATGGAAGATATGTTTAATGACAAGGTGTTTTCCGGTTCACTTGTCCTTTCAATGAAATCAGAAGTCTAAAAAGTTAGAAAACATGCCAGTGGTCCACAAGCAGTTGCCATAAGGCACAAGCCGGGTAACTCTTCCCAAACCAGTGGTGATGCAGGTGTACTCGACTCCAAACATTTCTTGTAACACATTTCAGATAGAGAAGATAGTTTAGTTCAGGGAGATTAGGTGGGAGGATTAGACACAATCGGCATGTGAGCAGAGGGAACAGGATCATTAAGCAGTAGCCAGTCTCTTGGATTATTCATTATGCAACAATTGATACACCAGCCAAGTAACAGTGCAATTTGCATTTTGCTTTGTTTCTGCTCCTCGTTTAGATGCCATTGATAGCTGTGACACAGCTATAACATTCGCAACAAGAAAGAGCAGAAAAAGCAAGGTGCCTTCATTTCCACCATGCTGCAGCTGGTGTGAGATCTTTGATCAGACTTCAAAAGCCTTAACCTGTGCTGCTACAAGCTGAATCAGTATGTGGAGGATAAGGGGTGAGGGAATGAATGGGATACAACTAGCTGAAAACCTGCTCCGCTGCCTGATTCTGAAGAGATTTCCTAGTAGCTGGAGAGTTCCACTCATTCACATTCAAGCCCTGAAAGAGTCTGTTTTTCACAGCTTTCTTAACTGTAGTGGAAGAGCAGCTTGGAGGAGTGTTACCACTCTCTTTGTTCCCAGGGCTAGAACTTAGCTAAATTTTCTCATGCAAACAGACTGATGAGTCATTTTTCCTTTATTACTGGCCACCTTTATTTATTTTTTTTTATTGACAGTAGCATGCAATAACTTTGTGAATTTCCCTAAAACATCAAATGGTTATGTAAACATTAAAGAAAATATATACTGCATTTTCAAGTTCATCTGTTGCTTCGCATAAAACAAAGCTGCTATAGCAGAACCACTCAGACCAAGAGGAAGAACCACACAAGAAGCAGTGCAAGCACAGCAGTGACCTGACAGGAGCTGGCTTTGGTGACCAATAAGTCCATGTAACACTGCCTCTCCTGAGTGACCTGAGTGTGGTCCTGAGTGACCACAACAACAGACAAGCTAAGTCATGGATAAAAGAACTCAGTGGACAAATTACCAACATTTTATTGACATTTCACAGGGGTGGTCCATAGACTGAGGGAATGATATCTATGTATTAATTGAAGGGTGGTGATTAATGAAGATGAATTGGAAAGTATGGGACCTGAGCATGACGTATAGTGGTATGGAATAAGGTATGGATATTGTCACAGTTTTCACAGGGATAGCATTAATTTTCTTTGTAGAGACTTGTATGAGGGTGTGCTTTGGATTTTTGATTAAAATAGTGGTGATAACCCACTGATGCTTTAGTTGTTGCTGACCGACGCTTGCACAGAGCCAAGGACATTTAATCTTCTTGTGCTGCCCTGCCAGTGAGAAGCACAAGGAGTGGGGAGGGGACAGCATCAGCACAGCTGACCTCAACTGGCCAAAGGGATATCCCATACCATACAGTGTCATGCTCAGCAATAAAAGCTGTTGTAAAGAAGGAGGAAGCAGGGGATGTTCCGAGTGATGGTGTTCATCTTCCCAAGAAACCATTACACACAATGGGCCTTGCTTTCCTAGAAGTGGCTGAACACCTACCTGCCAATGGGAAGCAGTGAATGAATTCCTTGCTTTGCTTTGCCTGTGAGCGCAGCTTTTGCTTTACCTAGTAAGCTCTCTTCATCTCAACCCATGAGTTCTTGTACTTTTACATTTCTGAATCTCTCCCACTCAGGGAGAGAGAGCAAGCAGCCGTGCAGTGCTGAGCTGCCTGCAGGGGTTGAACCACAACTTGGTACTTGCATTTCACTAAGTGTTCAAAACACTCAGTGGCCCCACAATAACATAGTTTCAATTTCATAAAGTACATCCCCATGCAACTGATTATTATGTTCATTGAAAGAAAGATGAGAATCAGCATTTTGGAATTTGGATAAATGAGCAGCTGATTTTTGGACTGTTTATGACAGCAAAATTACTTTATAAGTCTTCAAAATCCAACTATTTTATTGTCTGTTGATTTTAGCAGACTGCAATTTGGTCATGTAGGAGAAAGAGAGGATTTCCTATTATGGAAAATATATACTTTTTTGGTTATGGCCTCAAATACTATAATGTGCGATTTCCCCTGCTAATAATAGAGGCAGCATTTGACAAGTAAAACATGAAGCAGAGAGCATCTTTTGCTATTCTACCAAGAATTTAAACAGTAAAACTCAGTCACAAAATACTGAATACCTGAAATGTATTACAACAACAAAATGCATGCGTTTCCTCAAAAAAATCTGCAGGACATTAGTATTTGTTAGGAACATCTGAACTAGGGTTAGCTTACTGGTGCACAGAAAGCCCCCTTGGACAAAGAAGCCAACTGGAGGGAGTACTGACTGAGCTGAATGGTAAACTGATACAATTACCATCTGCACTCAGGGGACTGTGGTTAAATTCCTCATGCCAATGTTTGAGTCAGGAATCATACGGGGGTGAAATACGTAGGGAGAGAAAATTTCTTGACTCCAGTATACCTAGGCAGGGAGATGGTATTTTGTAGCTTCTGGCCTACTGCAGTGATTTAACATTATGAAGCAAACTTATACTGCTGGTTATGACTTCCATTAGGATTTACAAAGACTGCTACTGCAATTGCAGCTTCTCATTGCATCTAAACTCATTCTTGAGCAAGAATTGTCCTTACTCCTTTAGAAGTGTCAACTAGAAAAGTTTTTACCTGTCCAGCTGAGGAAAGTGTAGCAAAGTATTATTGTGCTTGTCTTATTATTTCAAAAATAAATCTTCTATTAGCCTTTCTTTGCAGTAACCATCAGATCACTTAGGACAAGGCATAAAGCCATGACTGAAGTCACCAGTTAGGGTGAAAATCAGGCCCATTAGAACTAACTTAAGTGACTATTACCAAATACCAAGGAAGTAAACAAAAATAGTTTGGGACTTACTGGTAAAGAACTGTGCATGTGAAAGTTCTCCTGAATGCCAGTGGATAAGTCAAGCAGTAGGAACGACAAATCTCCTTTTGCACTTTCCTGTACCATGGCCTAAACCCTTCAATGTCAGCTGAACAAAAAAGCAGAGTGAACATAGAGGGAAAAAAAGGGTTGTGTTGCTGTTATTTTTTTTTTTTTTTAAATGAACATATTCCTGGCCATGCCTCTTCAGCGTACAATTGGTTTTTGTTTGAAGTTTATCCCTAAGAATGATCAATACTAATGGTCTTTTTCACATTACTGATAGAGCAGAACAACCTGCTGTCTCTTCACATGATGGGAATATCATCCTACAAAATCCCAGTAATATTTTCCATAGCTAATGATGAATAAAACCTCAAATAAAAGTCACTGTGATGTTCAACTCCCAGATACGTTAAATTCATTTTTGGAAGTGTTTTCTTTCCACTTACATACACAGACATATATTTGTGTTACACTTACACTTTCTAGACTTCAAAATAAGAACGTTTAATGGTGCCATCTGGGCATCCCCATCCCTTGTACCCACAAATTTTAGGACAAGCTGGCAAAGAACCACAACAAAGCACAGTGGCTGTGAGCTACTGTTCCTCCTCCATCCAAGACAATACATGTTACGGGAACAAAATAAAAGCTGAGTTTAGCTTGTTAGAGCAACCGCCAAACATTACACAGCAGGCGTGCAGTGCCCAGACTACAGAGGATGCACCCTGTTGTTATGGTAACCAAATTACAACTTTGTTGCACACAATCATTGCTGTCATCTTGGGTACTGAATTTCAGCTTGGCAAAGATCCACACCCCAACTTGCCTGGTCAGATTCCGTAGTGTGGGAGCCAGCTGCGGCTGTCCCACAGCAAAGCTCAGGCTTATCCAGGTTCCCTGGGGTTTCTCCCACCCTCCCCAAGTTCCCCAGAGCTGGCAGAAAGGCATGCTGCAGCTGCCAGTGATTAATGGTCTGGCAGAAAGGACACAAGCATGACATCTCCAAATCACCATCTCCAGAGAGAGCTGTGACTCCCACAGCCATTTTAGCTGGACTGGAGAGCGAGATCAAATCCCTCATTTTAAGCAGAAATAAGAAGATGTAGCACTCCTCTTACGCAAAAGATGCAGAAGACACGTCCCTTCTGCCACAAACAGACACTATCCACTCCATCAAGTCTTTTGCCTCTTTGCCTGAAGTGACAGAGTCCATCCCATCTATCCGCTGCCAGCACAGGGGAGCACACGGTGTTCACCTTCCTCGTGGCTCCCCAGCTAACTCTCCTTCCCTTTCCCTTTATCACCTGCTCAATCTACTTGTTTGCTGCTGAGTTAGCGCCTCTGCTAGAGTGTGGACAGTGGGTTCCCCAGGACACAGCAGTGCAGTGTTGAGGGAAGCCAATGTGACCTCTTTGCTTCAGTACTATCATGGATGACAGCTTCCAGCACTCAGATCATCATGCTATATGGAAGAGTATTTTCCTCAGACTTCTATACTTCTTTGCCCCCTACTACTTTTGCCACTGCCACACAGAGTGCTACAGCAGATGGAAAACTGGGCCTTGCCTGACCTCAGCCACAAGCACCTGCACACGCTTCCTTGTGGGTTTCTGAGAAGTTTGCATTTGGATGCTGTTACATCACCCCTAATCAGCATGACTGCCTGCAACAGAACAATCAGCCTATGTCTTGCTTTTTAAATCTTGTTTGGATTTGTATTATTTTAGTTAATAGCAAGACGTTTAATCTTTTTAGACCATCCTTCTTTCCGGAAGAACACATGCTTATTACGCTCCCCCATATTTTTCAATTCCCATATTCTCTTCTATCTTCCTACTCCACCCTTTTCCACTTTCCACTACTTTCCTATGAGAATTAAATTAATTCAAATCTCTCCACCAAGGGAAGATTTATAGGGAAAACTTTGGTCTTCACAGCATGCTGTACGCAGGTCCAGACTCACTCTGACCTTTGCTGCTTGCTCAATCCATGCTTGAAGCACTCTCTGCCTCTGACTCCCTGTTTCACACAGAGCTATAATAAGTGCAGCATCTTCGTTAAACCTGTGCATCCTGACTGAAAATTGAAAGGTAGCCTCTAAGACAGGCCCCAGTCCATTAAGAATAGTAGGATCAGGACCTTGAAGTGTATTCAGAATTGAATGGAGAACCACTGGAGTGTGCAGAGCTTTATTAAGGTACACTCCCACTGGTACTCCTTCCACCCCAAACAACGTCGCTGCAGACCACCTGCACAGAAGATGCAACAGCAGCTTTCACCTTCTGTGCAGCTGATGGCACTGGCATGCTGACCCACATCTAAAGTTATATGAAGTTATATGAAATCAGAAGAGATTAGTAGATTCTGTTTCATCAACTATTTTTAATTGCTCTGAAGAATTCATTTGTCTTCACTATAGTAACATTTGGTTATTCAAATACCGGTACTCCCGCAGACAGCAGCTCTTTTTACAGATGCATATCAATCACCAAAAGCTCCATAACAAACAAAAATATACTTGTTCTGTTAGCTTTTCTGATATATCTATTTAAATTCCACCTTGGATAAAGCTAAATGATTATGTGCTTCTGAAAAGCAAGAAAATGCTTCATCATCACAAGGAATGGGCTTTAAATTCTTGTCTATGTTTTACAAACTGCATAATCAAATTTCAATAGAGAATGTGCAAAGACTGCAAATCTGTAACAGACATAGAAATTTACATAAATAACAGATATTCATATCTGATGTTTGCAGAAATAAAACTGCACACTACGCAAACAAAGTATGCAAAATTAAATATTTTTGTGATTTCTCAGACCAAAAGATCTTTGTATGTGAATACATACAAGGTGTTTCTTGCCTATAATGCAAAGGAAAACATCTATACAAAGACAGTAAGCATATTGTTATGCTATATTGTTTACAGCAATTTTGACTCAGGATTGGAGACAAACGGAGATTGTTTTTCCTTAAGACACTTACGGTTAGAATTTCCCAGGGATCTGTACAATTCAATGGGAACTGGGTATCCTAAGACATTAAACAGCCTTAAAAGAATCAAATACATAATATCTTACTCTGAAAAGACAGTCAGATGTTTTTAAGGATTGTGTAAAATAGATACCATGTAATTTGCACTGATTAAATTGAATCTACCGTATAGATATGAGGGAGTCATATACAAAGGTGACAATTTAGTAGGCTGTGATTTAAAATGTGAAATATAGTAACACTGTCAGTGGAGTAGTACTAAGCCCACTTCACTCGTCCTAGAGCTAGCCGGTTTCAATGCATGACCACAGGTTTGTAAACCAAACCCTGCCCTTGCAAGCACACACATGGCTCCCACTAAGAATTAAGACGGCCCTACACTTGCAGCAGAGGCAGAACTTTGCCCAACACTCATGTATCCAGCCATTCAGAAATATAAATGGGGAAGGGAATCTGAATAAGTTATCGTACACACTTCACAAATACTAATAACACCTTTCCCAAAATCAAGGACCAGTACTGAACATAGCCAAACATTATTAGTCAAGGTCACCCTTCTAATGCAGAGAATTCAGTTAATCCTCTAGATCAATGCAGCATGTGTTGCACTCCAAATGAAGCTGCACAGGCTCCAAATAAGAGGCCATCAACTACCGCTATAAATGCGATCAAATGGCTGTGAGCATGAACGATACCATTTGATTTTCCTCTTTTCAACAAGCAAGGAAAACAAAGAAGTGTTTCACTGAAGGTGTGCATTGTTTAAAAAAAGCCAAAAGGTGTCTTTCCTCCTAAATTTTAAAGCTATTAATCAAGCATGAAATAAACAACATGTGCAAGTCAAAGGTTAATATCCCAGGGTCTTTATTGTACAATTACCACTCACTTTTCCGTTAACACCATTACTTCCCCCCATCTTTCAAGCCTCAACTATTCTTGCTCTGCGTCCCACTGATTCACACAACTGAAAAGTAGTAATTATTTAGCACTTAATCTTCAGAAAACTGCTCCACAGAAAACAGGATTTGCCTTCTGTTCCAACGTCTGAAGGGAATGACCACTGGAGAGGAGCAATTGTTTCACTTCTTTGGTTTTTCTTTTTTCTTTTTTTAAAAAAAAAAAAAGAATAAGACTAGTTTCATTAGTACCTCGAAGACACATACTTCACATTAAAAATATTGTGAGCTAGAGGATAATCAAGCACTATAGAGCAGATCCCGATTTTAGAGATAATGGCATTAATCCAAATATAGATTTAAATGATTTAAATACTGTAACTGTAGACATCCACCAGTGCTTCTGAGCACAGAGCATGGCTCTAATTGCATCTGAACAATTAATCATTACAATTGTGATGTTTAGCATGTTCCTCTGAGTAGGTATACTCTTAATAATTAGAAAATTAATTAAAATTACTATCTAAAGGGGTGCCAGAAGCCTTCAGTTAAAAAGGATTAAAAAAAATAAAAAGGGTTGGTAGTGAAAATAGCACAAAATAGCCCCTCTCAAATGGGTGTTCTATCATATTCTCTTGGAGAAAAAGGGACAAAACATGAATATACCTTTTTTTTAAAACCTTTCTTACCATATCCATACAAGCATGCTGGGGAATACTCTTAGATGACAAGTCATACTCTTGACCACAGACTGCAGTATGCAAGTTTAGAACATGTTTCCTTAGCACCTCTGGACTTAATCACCAAACTAGCAACAGCCTTATTGCCAGAGTCCCCTCTCTTGTTGGGTTGCTCTGGGTGGTAAGCCCTATAGCAAAGCACCACACACGTACCTGTCTTAGCACAGCAGGATGCGTGTTAGGTGATCACTCAAGACTTCTGTTAGAGGTATCAGCACAGTAGGAAAGCTGCATGTTCTGGTGCTCTGCAAAGAGATCCGCTGCTGCCCTAAACCCTAGTGCCTCCATATCTGCTGCATGTTCCCCTGCACACTTCAAGCAATAGGGTGTATGGCAGAGACAGGAGTAGCACCTGTCAGAGACAAGGAAAATCTATTTCAGACCCTAAAAGTGGAAAGGAATGGTACGAGTCACTGAACACTATCAACCACTTAATCTCACAGGGTCTGTGCATGAAAAAAATGGGAGGGCTGAGTAGAAGAATGAAGCTTCGAGCAGTAAAAATGCTGGAAATGCTCCTTGTCTGCTCCCCAGGGCAGCATGGGCACATCTCGGAGCTGTTACACACATGTGCAGCTAGGCATGAGCGCTCATTTTTAAAAACAAACACCAAGTCTTTCAGGGATTTGTGGAACAGAGTTCAAAATATGTATAAATTAATCCTAAGCCCTTTTTACCTTGTCATTACTCCTTTTGTGTTTGTGTGTTTCTGTCTCTTTTTCTTAAGTCCCACACATTTACAGAAAATAAATTTGAGGATCTATCAGCGTTGACTTCAGAAGTAGTGCATATCCATTTAAACAAGTGCCTTAAAACCAGGCTAACCTTGTCTTACACAGTATTTGGTGATATGTATCCTATGCAGCAGTACAGCAGCAACTAGTAACCTGCATGCCTAATACCAAGCTTCTTGTGGCATTACTTCAAGTCTAGAAGAAACTGCCAGCCAGTTCAAACCCTGCAAGAGAAAAGAATTAAGCTAAGAGATGATGGTGGGGCCATCGTTATATCAGTCCAGGACCATTCCTGTCTGTAAAGGGGTGTGTTGGACCTCTGGAGGCCACCACCATCTCTCTCACGAGAAAAATCAGACTTGTCCCATTCACTCTGTGCTCTGCAAGAAAGGAGACACCGGTCCTGTTGCTCCCACTGTGTGGGAAACAGTGTGAAAGCTGGAGCATCAGAAAAGTTGTCTGCTTCAGGCGTAATGTATTGCCTGAAGTCCAAATACCCAAGAATCTTTGCCACCTAATGGCTGGAATAAATCAGCACTAGGTTTGCATGCATTGACTGATCATCATAAACTGAAGATGGCTGGAATTCAATGCCTCAGAACTTCTGCATGAAAAAGTAACGTAACATTACTGGAGAGCAGCAGCTTGAAAATTGATGTAACATGGAGGCATTCTGCAGCTAAACCTCAGATATATTCAGGTCACGAACTCAACTCCCTTGTTAGTTCTGAGCCTGGAATTTATTTAATAGAAAGAAATAAAATGTGAGAGAGAAGAGAATGAATTATCCTATTTTAACATCATTGAATTATGTGCTGTGAAGTTACTGCACTGAAGTTTCATCAGCATGAAGAGAGGCAAGTTAAGAGGAAGAGCAGATCTGCCAACAACAGCCTATAGCTGCATCACAAGCAACATTTTACAAAGGGCTTATAAGTTCGCACACTTCAAAATTTCATGGGCCCACACCTGGTCTAAAACTGATTTTTAATCATGTCATTAATGATAAATTCCTGCAGTGATTCTTAATAACTAGGGAAGCTGATCTCACTTTACTGTTTGGAAGTTTCACATTAAAAGACTATGTACAATCCTGCTAACACAGAGCAAAACAAAATGTTTCAGGATGTGGCATGAGGCCAAATATTTCTCTTGTCCACATCTTTACTTTATTGGTTTAAACATTATGAGATACAACACAGTTTAAATTATGTATGAAATTATACTAATTCTGTTGACATTTCCACAGACATGACTGAAGTGCATTCACAGAATCACAGGGGCTGAAAGGGACCCCTGGAGGTCATCTAGTCAAACCCCCTGCTAAAGCAGGTTCCCTACAGTAGGCTGCATAGGAAAGCATCCAGGGAGGTTTTGAATATCTCCAGAGAAGCAGACTACACAGCCTCTCTGAGCAGCTTGTTGCAGTGCTCTGTCACTCTCAAAGTGAAGTTTTTCCTCATGTCCATATGGAACTTCCTATGTTCCAGTCTGTGCCCTTGTCCTGTCGCTGCACACCAAGAAGAGCGTGGCCCTATCCACCTGACACCCACCCTTTGGATATTTTTAAGTGCTGATAAAGTCCACTCTTCTCCAGGCTAAGCAGTCCCAGGTCTCTCATAAGTGACATGCTCCAGGTACTTACTAGTGGCCCTCTGCTGGACTCTCTCCAGAAGTTACTGGTCTTTCCTGAACTGAGGAACTTCATAATGGGATGCAGTACTTCAGATGTGGCCTCACCGGGGCAGAGTAGAGGGAGAGGATCGCCTCCCTCAACCTGCTGGCAATGCTCTTTTTAATGCACCCCAGGACACCATTGGCCTTCTTGGCCACAAAGACACACTGCTGGCTCATAGCCAACCTGCTGTCCACCAGGACACCCAGGTCCTTCTCTGCAGAGCTCCTAACCAGCAGGTCATCCTCTAACTTCCACTGATGCATGTGGTCCTCTTAGAAGTCCTCTTCAGGTGCAGGACTTCGTACTTGCCCTTGTTGAACCTCATCAGGTTCCTCTCTGCCTTCTGGTGTGTCAGCCACCCCTCCCAGGTTTGTATAATCAAACTTGAGGGTGGACTCTATCCCTTCATCCAGGTTAGTGATACAGATGTTGAACAAGACCAGACTCAGCACAGACCCCTGGGGAACACTGCTAGCTACAGGCCTCCAACTAGACTGCGCTGCTGATCACAAGCCTCTGAGCTCTGCCAGTCATCCAATTCTCAATCCACTTCACTACCCCACACTTCCTAAGCTTACCTATGAGGATGTAATGGGATACAGTGTCAAAAGCCTTCCTGAAAT
Organism: Penelope pileata; assembly: GCA_013396635.1. Lineage (NCBI taxonomy): Eukaryota > Metazoa > Chordata > Aves > Galliformes > Cracidae > Penelope > Penelope pileata. The sequence continues at coordinate 1,159,525 of WBMW01004653.1, forward strand.
TAAGGTAGACAACATCCACTGCTCTCTCCTCATCTACCCAGCCAGTCGTGACATCATAGACAGCTACAAGATTGGTCAAGCATGATTTCCTCTTGGTGAACTCACGATGAATACTCCTGATAACATTTTCTTCCAGTTTCTTGGAGATGACATCCAGAATAAGTGGTTCCATTCTAGGGATGAAGCTGAGGCTGACTGGCCTGTAGCTTCCTGGGTCCTCCTTGCCCTCTTTGGAGTTTGCAGTGACATTGGCTTTACTCCTGTCTTCAGGCACTCCTCCTGTTCTCCAGGACCTTTCATACATGATAGGGAGTGGTTCAGCAATCACTCCTGCCACCTTCCTCAGCACTGATGGATGCCTCCTGTCGATGCACACAAATCCTGGGGCTCTGAGTTTGCCTAGATTTACTCTGACCACATCCTCCTCGACCAGGAACAAGCAATGACTCTAGTCCTTGGTCACTTCATTCCTGAATGACTATGTAAGTGATGCAGTAGCAGTGCTGTCACACTTTGTTTCCAATCAACAAACCACCTAGACATTTGATTTCAGGAGGAGAAGAACCAAGTTAGATGACAACAAAGCAAAAAAAAAAAAAAATACACAGTAGATGTAAAGCAAAGTCATTCTGACTCCAAATGCCAGCCTGTACTAAGACAGTTTTTTCCATCCTCCACCCTATTCTGGGGATCATGTTCTGACACAGCAGGAGCCTGCAGCATAAAATAGGAAAAATATCTTAGGAAACATAGGCTCACATCTGCCTTGTAGAGCTAGCTTGCAGTCCAGGGAAGGGGAATCCAAAGTTTATGCTTATTTTATCCTACTCTGTCTACGATCATAAACAATGTTTAGAAGGAATGCCTGGATAAATTCATCCTCTCTGGGAACTACCAGTGGACAGCTCACAGGTAACTAATATAAATACTGGAAACTACTGTGAAATACAACATGCTTAACTGAATCCAAGGCCTCACAATCCATAATAGTTATTTCCAAAGACTGTCACATTTCTTTCTCCTTTTAAAAAAAAAAACTATGCATGAGACATTCCAAAGTAATAAACTCAGTAGAAACAACAAGAATAGAAGTATGCCTGGCAGAATCACTAGGAATTAATCCTTGTAGTTGTGAAAGTAACCAGTCAAACTTGAATCAACCTAGTGTTTTCTTTTTCAGTATGGCAACAGATAATAGTGGCAATAGCTTCAAGAGACTCATTTGGCTCTTTTCCTTACTTCAGTGGGGTATTGACTCTGAAAGAGGTTGATTAAATATGAATTTAAAGTGTTAACTACTTCTTGCTAGTCAACATATAAGCCTTCAGTTAGCCAAGGTTTTTTTTATCCACTATGGTTGCCTACCTTCCTAAAACAGGCTACGTGCAATAAAGAAAAAATGAAAACACAAACCAAAAGAAGTGTACAGAACCAACATAGTCTGGCAGTGTCTTCCAGGATTTCCCAGGTGCTGTCAGAAGTCCCTAAATTACCTGATGCCTACATGATCACTGACAGAACTTCATTTTCTACACATAATGTGAACTATTTGCAATAGAAAAATATGCAGTGTCATGTATCCACTAAGATCTCTTAAAAAAAGTTTTTATAAACTCTCCATCCACTCCACAAAAAAAAAAGTGAAAGTATAAATCGTGTTCAACCTTAATCTTCTATCAAAGTACACTAAGTGATTAAAAGAGAACTGATTAGTAAGTACAAAGAGTTCTGAATTGATTCATTTATGGATGAGTTCACAGAAGATAATCCTGCAGCCAAGCTACTGTAAATAAAAGAAATTTGGTCAGGTTTCTAACGCAGTAAACCTTTTTAAAAACGAATTACAGAGTTTCAGTCAAAACTGACTCTGTGCTAGTGTTTAATAACTCACTCTTGCTGAAAACGAGCAGTTACAGAGACATAAAATGACCACAAGGACACAAGCATCATTTAAACTGCACTGTGGAAAATGTGGATTTAAATGTCATCAGTATACAGACATCTAAACTAACTGTGCATCTGTGTTAAGCTCATACTGCACCACTCACATCATTTTTAGCGCCACTACTCATTCAAGACTTGCACAAAACTCTACCATTTACCAGCAAAATCAAGTCCAAGAGTGACAATGATGCAGACTGTCATTTTGCCTTATTCTGTTCATTAAGGTGACAGAGAGCAACAAGAATCAAAGAATACATGCAATTCTTGTATTCCACTTACAGAAGTCAAGTCACATAAGTCCTTCCATTTAATTACTTTCAACTACTTACTAAAAAGTAACTAAAAAACTCATCCAAATGGATGTCTTTTCAGTTCAGAACATGCCAAAAAGGAACACTTAATGATTTGTGTGCTACAGCATGGCTTTCCTTGGTCTCTTTACTAGAGTAATGGAGAGGTTAGGCTGGAGGCAGGTCATATAACATGAAGAAATATGGTCAAGAGCACCGTAAATTATTTGTATTAACAGGAGGGCTGTGAGGACAGTGAGATTACTCAGGTGGAAGCAAAGTCCATAAAATTATATCAGTGGAATGTGTTTCAGTCCTCAATTCTTGACAAGGAAATCAAAAGCTTGGCTTTGAACAACAAAATGAAAATATTATCCAGAACCTATCTCACATTCTTATAAACAAGAAAAAAACCCTAATGAAAATTTTTTGGCTTTCCAGTGTTCACAGAATCACAGAATCACAGAATTGCAGGGGTTGGAAGGGACCTCAAGAGATCATCGAGTCCAACCCCCCTGCCAGAGCAGGTTCCCTATAGCAGGTTGCACAGGTAGGCGTCCAGGCGGGTCTTGAATATCTCCAGGGAAGGAGACTCCACAACCTCCCTGGGCAGCCTGTTCCAGTGCTCCGTCACCCGCACCGTGAAGAAGTTCTTCCGCATGTTGGTGCGGAACTTCCTGTGCTCCAGCTTAAGGCCGTTGCCCCTTGTCCTGTCCCCACTGACCACCGAAAAGAGGTTCCCCACCTCCATTTGCCTCCCACAACTAAGATACTTGTAAACATGGATCAGGTCCCCTCTCAGCCTTCTTTCCTCCAGGCTGAACAGACCCAGATTACCCAGCCTCTCCTCATAGAGGAGATGCTCCAGGCCCTTTATCATCTTTGTGGCCCTCCGCTGGACTCTTTCCAGGAGCTCCCTGTCTTTCTTATACAGGGGAGCCCAGAACTGGATACAGTACTCCAGCTGAGGCCTGACCAGGGCAGAGTAGAGGGGAAGGATCACCTCCCTCGACCTGCTGGCAATACTCTTTTTAATGCACCCTAGGATCCCATTGGCCTTCTTAGCCACCAGGGCACACTGCTGGCTCATGGCCAACCTGTCATCTACCAGGACCCTACCATCTTATGTGGGTATGCTTTTCTCAAAACTGTTGGAATGCAAACATTTCAAAAATTCAAAGGGACATTATAACATTCAGAATCAGAGGGGCTTTATTGAATTGGCCTAGCTTCAACTGCTTTCACATCTGTTGACAAAGTCTTGGTTTATGCCTTCTTATTTTTTTCTTTTTAGGAAAGACAGCATTTGGCTGGGCAAAAGCAAGAAAGGGGGAAAAAAAAGCTTCATTATCATAGAATCATGAAGGTTGAAAAAAGACCTCTGAAATTATCTAGTCCACCTATCAACCTATCACCATCATGCCCACTAAACTATGTCCTTAAGTGCCACAGCTACTTGTTTCCTGAAACGCCTCCAGGGACAGTGACTCCATCACTTCCCTGGGAAGCCTGTTCCAATGCCTTACCACCATAAGAAAAACTTTTTCCTAATATTCAACCTGAGCATCCCCAGCGCAACTTAAGACTATCCTGACATCCTATTGCTAGTTTCCTGCAAGAAGAGATGAAATCCCACTTCAGTACAGCCTCCTTCCAGGTAGTTGTAGAGGGTGATAAGGTCTCCCTTGAGCCTCCTCTTCTCCTGACTAAATCCCAGTTCCTTCAGCCACTTCTCAAAAGACTTGTGCTCCAGACTCCTCACCAGCTTCGCTGCCCTTCTCTGGGCACACTCCATCACCTCAATGTTCATCTTGTAGTGAGGGCCCAGAACTGGGCACAGTACTTGAGGTTCAGCCTCACCAGTGCTGAGTACAGGGGCACGATCACCTTCTTGGCCCTGCTGACTACACTATTTCAGATGCAGGCCAGGATGTTGTGTCCTTCTTGGCCACCTGGCCACACTGCTGGCTCACGTTCAGCTAGCTGTCAACTAGCATCCCTAGATCCTTTTTGGCCACACAGCTTTCCAGTCAGTTTGCTCCAAGCCTGTAGCATTGCACAGGGTTGATATGATCAAAAAGTAGGACCCAGCCCTTGGTCTTGTTGAAACTCACACAATCAGCCTCCAACCATTGACTCAGCCTATCCAGATCCCTCTGCAGGGCCTTCCTGCCCTTAGCCAGATCGCCACTTCCTCTCAACCTGGTGTCATCTGCAAACTTACTGAGTGGGCATTCTATTCTCTTGTCCAGATCATTAACGAAGATATTAAGCGGGCCCAGCCTGAGTACCAGCCCATGGGAAACAACACTCACAACTGGTTGCCATCTGGATTTGCCTCCATTCACCACCACTCTCCAGGCTCAGCCATCCAGCCAGTTTTTCATGCTCTGTGTAACCCATTCACAATGAAATAAGAAAAAGAGGAAGAAACCACAAGAAATACAGACAGTAAATGGGAATTTTGGACATTTCAGAGAATCAGAGCATGATCCTTCGGGTCACTGGACTGTCATGTCATTATTCCCTGCTGACACCTCATCAACACACCCATGGAGGAACAGCATCAAACAGACAATGACAGTGATGAAAGAGGACTGAGCTGGAGTTACAACTAAAGCTTATTTAATATTTTACTTTTAATGTTGAGCAGAGAAATGAATGATAAAGGACAAAAAGTTATTGTTCTTATTTAGAAGTCATTCATGGTCTTTATCTAAATGATAAAAATCTCAGCAGGGTGGTTTTAAACACTACCTGGCCACTTGGTACTGTTTGTTTCTACCCACTGTTCAGCCTGAAACCTTATCAATGTAGAGCTTCTTTAGTTCATTGCTGAAATTATCTCCAGCGCACTGCCAAAATAATGACAACATTGCAACACTCGATGAAGGTTCACCTTCATTACCTCTGTATCACACAGACAAAGAACCACAGGACTGCTTCGATATTCAAGGGAAAGGACAACTGGTTACACAAATGAAGTGTTTGCTAGCAACAGAATAAAAGAATTCCTCTCAGACTCTCTAAAATAATGGCCTAGTTCACTTATTACCACTACAAAATGAGTAACTATTAATTTTTGTTGTTCTTAAAAACAGGTCCCCCACTCTCTCCATTCACATCCTGCATTCCAAAACAAGCACTTCAAAAATGCACTGTGCATCAGTGCTGACGTGGCATACCCAGTGTTCCTCCACTTTACTAAGTCTTACCAAGACAAATCCTACCTGCACAAGTTACCCCTTCGTATCTTCTTCAGAATTATATACTTCAGCTTTCTCTGAGGTATCCTCAAGAAATCATGCCCCAAAACATATAACCACAGTTGTTTGTATTTGTGATGTGCAGATAAAGCTTTGAAATTAAATAACACTGATTCTACTGGAGTCTTATATTGCCTAATAATTTGTAGTGTAACTCAATGCCTGTTGACATGCCTTTAAATAACCAAAGCAATTCTGTAGTGTGTATTCTAAAATAAGATATATTGGACTCTTAACTCTTTTGGCTGCTTGGATGACTAATAAGCTTTGTCTCTGGGAAGTTAAGGCTTTCTGTAAAGATATTTGGATATGCTGCTTCCAGAAGAGTGATGAATTTGCGATGCTCTTAAATAGATCATAGGAACCCTTCTTATTTTTTTCTGAAAATTCCTCAGCTGTTCTGTCATCACTTCCTGACTGCCTGTTTGTCACGGTTATTGTGTATTACCGATTTTATTTACTTCCTCCTGCTTTGCTAATTTTTAAGACTTAATAACTATGCATTAAGACATACATAAAAAAAACAAAGATTAAAATTTTATGGTCCAGCTAGCGTTCGACTTTAAGGCCTGCTTCTAGTAAACAGAATTTATCATAACAAACTATTAGGCAATTCTAGTTGCAATTTCCTATTCCAAATCGTCACATTATCTAGGACTAGTTTTCTTACTGACTTGTTGCTATACAAAACAAAGGAAGACATAGACCTATACTTAAAAGACAGGTTGAATTGAGCCTACTGGATGAAAATATCTAGGTGTTACATTTACACTTGAGAAAAGGTAACATTTCTCTGTATGAAGTAATTGAGACTGCTGAAACATAGCAAATAGGAGCAAATCAGAACCTTTCAATATAGCAGCTATTCCTGAAAAAGGTAATTACACCATAAATTCAGATTTTCAACAGTAAACTGGATTAATGCTTGATTTACAGATCAACCTAGCTTCCTTGCTGAAGATATTTCTTCTTCAGTCCAAAACAAGTGATCCTCCTTGTCTTCAGCAAACTATTTTGTTTTAAACAGCATCCATCATCTTGCCAATGAAAATGTCAATAGCACAGAGAGTAGCAGCACATTTATCTAATTTTCCCACATAGAGGAAGGTATATGTAATAAATCTAACATGAAAAATATCTCATGTTGTTTTTATGACATGTAAACACATTTGATCTATTTTCCCTCAAAATCAAATTATTTAGAACACTGCAGGATATCCCACTTAAAAGGCATCTACTTTAAAAGGCATCTACTATTAACTTTTATCTCTCTACAAGCATGGCTCTGAATAATCAGAAAGTCAGAAGTTTTCTATCACTGACAGAAGACTCGTTAAAACCTGGTAAGGCAACAACTGCTTCTATTTCTGTAAGCTCTCAGTCAAGTATTCTTTTTATGGTCTTTTATAGCCCTTAGGCTTTAAAAAAAAGAAAAACTTTACGCAAATGTTTGTCTGGTTCAGCATAAATCTTCCCTTTCATGACTAACACTACTATTTCACCAGCTTTCAGTTACTACTCTGTTGCTTGAAGTGTTTTCTTGTAAAAGTAAGTTAGAGTGGGCTAACTTCCAAAAACAACTAGGACTACCTGTTTTAAAGCTCAAGTAAGCATCCAGTATGATACATACAAGTAAAACAACTGGTGATGATAGTATTGCCATATGACAGAAAACAATTACGCTATTTAGATGAAGTTTAAAGATAGAACACTACCAACAGACTGGCAGACATAATAGCATCACCTTATTTTCATTACTCACATTCTTCTGCTGCCTATCCATTTGTCACTCGCAATTTGTTGAATTAGCCTGAAAGAACATCGCTGTCTCATTTGAGGCAGGCCTGCTGACTGAGGCATGTCCAGGTAGAGCACATTTGCTACAAGGAGCTGTGAACCTGGGTGAGCTCTCTAGACTCCACTTAAATACAAATGCTGAGAACCAGGCAGCGCAGTAAGCGATGCTCATTGGCCTATTCCTGAAACACCTGGGCATCTTCTCCTCCCACAGAAGTTAACAAAGTTTGAGCTCACTGGGGCTTAGGATTAGCTGGCCGCATTTTATACAACTCCCCAAAAGAAGCCACTTTTTCATACTTTTTACTGACTTGCACATCCATAGCTATAGAAGGGAGCATCAATGCTCATAGCACCTAACATGCAGCTCCACAGAGGACACCTGACGTGCCTGACGACTGCTGTGTGAATCAGTGCTCTGAGTAGCTGGTGGAACCAAGAAGCTCTTTTTTAAATGCTTCTGCCCTATGCAGATTTTTAGTGATGCCTTGTGACACTTCAGTTCCAGAGGACCTGGGAGTGCAGGGCACCAGGACCAGCAAGCCTTGGGGGATGCTCTGCGATGGGACCCCAAGACATTCTGGTCCACCGATGTACAGCTGTGAAGAGAGGCCAGCTCTCCCCCCTGTTATCATGCCTGCCTTTGCTGGGTTAGCAGAGCTATGTCATCACCTTTGACATTCAAATATAAATTATTCCAAATATAGATAAGAAAAGGGGGAAAACAAATAAGTAAAGAAGTGCTATTTTGCATGCAGTCATTTTCAGGAGCAGAAAAGAACATGAAAATTAAAACATAGAGCAATTTACCAATATGTATTTCTGCAAAATGTTTCTGTAGGGAAGTTTTACCATAGCAGTTCCCACAACTATCAGGCAAATGCTGAGCATCTGGATACGTCTCTGGTTTTACACTGACAAAATCCTAAGTGTTTTAATGGTAAGCACAGCATTGGGTCCTTGCAAATGTATATTTTACTACTGGCATAAAACCCAGTGCAGAACATAATCAAAACCACAGTAGTGTTTTTGCCCCTTACTTGCTTGTTTCTCTGATGTTATACATGAAAGTTCATCTTAAGGAGGTGGGACAGTTTTCAGAAGCCAGCATCCTTCTGTGCTAACAGCTTTCCAGGCACACACTTATCCTTGCAGTAATAACTGATCTACATATAAACAAACCAGCTCTGTTCATGCAAATTTTAACAGCTCTCAGGCAGATTGCTTCATGAGCACGTGCAGGCAGTACCACTGGCAGCTAGCACAGAAAAAATGCACAGGCATAGGTGCAAGTCAGATTGCCTATTAAAAATAAACAGTGATTAATCTGATTCATCTCAGTGTGGAGGCTAAGTGTAAAATTTAGCATGAAGTAGATAACACTTCTCTAAGAAAAAGAGAAAATCTGTATTATTGCATCTCTGCACAACCAATCAAACATAATGAATTTTTGATCCTCTGTAGAATAAGCCACATTAATGCTAGCCATCTAAAGCAAACATTCCCAGACACAGAAAAAGTCATAGAGGATTCAACAGCAGCAATTGCCACCCGGAGCAGCACCCTGTGCAGTGATGTTTACATCTGTATCTCTAAGTCCATGACAATAAAATCTGGGTGAAAGAACAGCTTTATGAAGGGCTCTGTCAATTCCTTGGAATTATTACAGCTGGCTGCTCAAGCAACATAAAACTCAAATTATTTTTACAGCTACCTCAAGCTGAAATTTAAACTAATTTCAGATATTTTCTTATAGCATTTTTAATTGGATCAATAGCATTCAGCCATTTTGAAAACTGTTGTGGCACACATTAACTAACACATACGAGCACTGTCTTTAATACAGGCAAATAAAGGTTATGCTGCAAATCTATCTTACCTACACGTAACATCAAAGCGCTTGCTAGAGGAGACCGAGGGGCGGCGGTTTCCCTCCTTGCGCTGTGTTCTGTATGGGTGCACGCTCCCCGCAAGGCAACAGCCACACATCTCCTGCACTTTGGTCCGTGCTGAGACCGATGTTGACCCCTTCTCATAATGCACTGCAGTGTTCACCGGTGAAAATGCCCTACAGCCGCTCTGGGTTTGGCCCCCTGAAGTCATATTGCCACAGGGGTTTTTGATCGTAGCTGTGGGAGCCTATCTGCCATACAGGAGGCAAACTCAGGAAAGCGAATATATTAAAAGGTTCCTCAGTTTTCAGATCTGATTTTTGTTCATATTTAAAGCCCACAGTAGGGGAAAGAGGAGAGATTCTTTTTCCTTGCAGCACTTCAGAGTCAATACACTTACCAAGATAGGATCTGAATTCCATTCTGATTTGCAGAATGGTTAGCTAATTGGCAGGCGCACACAATTTAAGAACCAGATTTTGTAGATTAAACTCATTACTCCGAGCTTTTTATGTCAGACTCCAAGTCCCTGCATAACCTCTCAGTTCCCTGCCCCGCTCTTTCCCCGCGGCGCGTTCCCTGCCTGCGCGGTGCCGTGCCCCCTCACCTGCCCGCAGCGCCTCCTCCGCTCCAGCCGCCCTCTCCGGCAGCCCCGGCTCCTCAGCAGGGCCTCCTCATCCCAGCAGGACCCCCTCATCCCGGCAGGTCCCAGCTGTGCTCTCAGAGCCCCACAGCGCACAGGGTCTGGGGCCACTCGCCTCCCTCAGCACCTCAGACCCCGGCACGAGGACGGCTGGCAGTCGGCCTAGCGGGTTGCTGCTTGGCGTTCCCCCCCAGCTGACAGCCTTTTTAGCATGCATGCTCCTCAGGCCACAGGCTACGCCTTTCTTTTGTGTCTGGAAGGCCTGTAGCAGTCGCTGGGCACTGGGAACAAGCCAACCTTTGTACTGGCAGCTACAAAAACTATCCTCACCTCAGAGCATCGCTGTTCTCACCCGGCCTGGCTGAACAAGAAGGTTTTAAAGGTTTGGGGAGGTTTTAGGATGGGCAAACTTCTGCAAATCAGGGATGGTTTCCTGTCGTAACCGAGCGCTGCTTATTTACACTGGAAATAAAGCTCATCAAAAGCTGGAAGTTGCCTTCACTTTGAAAGGAATACGTCATCTTCAAATATGCAAAGCAGGCGTAGCACTGCTACACGCGAGTTACTGACCTTGTATTTCAGCTGTTTCCAGCATGCACTTTGGCTTTTCTGTAATAAGATCACCCCACCGCCAGATGATTATTGATCGCTGATGACAGAAACACAAAGCCTTGACCAGACTCATCTATTCCTTGCACTCGGTAAAACCCGCTATCAGAAATGACAAATCCCCCCCAGCCTGAGCCCAGCTCAGTCTGAGAGCCCATCCCTGGATGGCACCCGGAGGGGCAGCGCGGGAAGTTCATCAGCGAGGCGCGGTGCGCAGCTCCCGCCTGGCAGCAGCAACCAGCCCAGGGGGACAGAGATGGGCAACATCCCCACCACCAAACCAGCCCAGCAGCGGCCTACCCCACACCGCCCAGCAGCACAGGGGCAGCGGGAGGAGTTGGGGCTGCACAGCCGGGTGGCACCAGCGGGCACCACAGCACCCACGGGGCCACAGGTGCCACTGCCATCCCATTGGTAGGTGGCGGCACGGTGGCATGTCCCTCGTCCTCAACTTCTCCGCACGGGCCCGGGCAGGCGGGCAAGGTGCGGGCGGTGGGGGGAGAAGGTTCTAGACCAACCTGCCCGCAGGTTCCCACGATGTGCATCCCCCGGGGCCCGACCACGGCTCTCGGGCCAATCCTCCCTCGGACGGCGACGCCGAAGGATGGCCCCTGCCCGCCCCGGGAGCCCCCCCGGGGCCGGGGCACGGCCGGGGGAGGTGAGGAGCGGGGATGCGGCGGTGCCGGTGGTGGGCAGCCGGGAGCTGCGTGCCCGTTCGCCGCAGATTTTAAGGTAAAGTGCGTGCGATTTCTCACCCTCACAAAAGGGAGGAGGAAGGAAAGATGATCCAAGGAAACAAACCCGGCAGGGGAGGGATGGGGAGGGAGGGGGGGGGAGAAGAAAAGGAGTGAGAAACAAAGGGAAGAATAAAACCCTCTCTGGGAACAAGCAAACAAAGAGAGTAAGAGGAGCTCGGCGCTCTCCCGGGGGTAACCCCTGTCGTGCTCCCCGGCTCCGCCGCACCCCGCCCGGCCCGCAGCCCCCGGCCGCGCACGGCGGAGCTCCGCGCCAGGACCCCGCGCCCCTCCGCTGTCGCCCGGGGAAGTTCGCGGCGCGGAAATGCCCCCGCCGGGCAGTGGCACCTTACCTGCCGGCTGTCACTCCTCGGGGGCCGGGGAGGTGGGAGGGAAGAAGCGAAGAAAAATGGGAAAAATAATAATAATAATAATAATAATAAAGCCACCTCAGTATCCGAAATTACACCGCTCGATCAGGTTACTATGGAAATCATCTCGAGGAGGCAAAAAAAGCAGCCAGAAGCCACCCTCATCCTCTCCGCCTCCGCGAGGGACCGCGGCGCCGGAGCCGCTGCCTCCCTCCNGGCTGAAATAGGGGCATCCGGCAGGGCGAGGGGGAGCAGGAGCAAAGTATGTGCTGCGCGTAGCCCTGGGCGCTGTGAATTATTGTAGGCGTAGCAGCAGGATCCAAAGGCCTCAGCAGGGCTCGGCTGCAATGAGCATAGATGAGAAGAGGCAGCCCAAGCCCCAGGGAGCTGGTAGCGTGAGTGGTGAGGGCAAATAAAACACAGGAAAGGATATAAAATCCTTGAGAGGGGGATGAAAACTTCCTGTCCCCCCAAGCCCAGCACCTATAATTTTTAATTGTTATTAAAAGACTCAAAAAAAAAAAAAAAAAAAAAA
>WBMW01004653.1:1171633-1260983 GCA_013396635.1 Penelope pileata
AAAAAAAAAAGAAAAGAAAAAAAGAAAAAGAAAGAAAGAAAACCCCACAGTTCTCAAATGTGCCTTCCTCCCTCATTTCCTTACCCACAGTCTGAAGCCTTCATCACCCTACCAGTACCAAGAAGTGCTCTTGCGCTGATGAAGCGTTCAGCAGCCTCGAGGCTGGAAGCCAGGGCCCGCCTGGAGCCCCACTATAGATGAGCAGCACCAAAAGCTGCTGCTCACAGGTGCAGGTGGACTTTGGCAAGAGAGGATGGACTGAGCGTGGCACCCACTGCTCCAGTCTCCACCTTCGCCCCTCACATACCTGTCAGCCCCGTCCCATTACTGTGTCACCCACCCACCACCCTCCACGAGCCCCTCTTTCTCCACAGTGCCAGGCCCACCGTAGGCTCTGGCTCATCCACCCAAGGGACAGCTTTTCCCCACCCAGATTATTTTCCACCCGTTTTTGCTGATGGGGGGCAGACCTTCCAAGTTGTTTCAGCTCTGAAAAACAGCTGGCAGAGCACGGAGGCACCCTGTCTCTGCTCTGTTGTTGTAGACAACAGCCCATGTGCTCCAGCTCCCAAGGGGAAACATGAAGAAAAAAAGTCCTCAGGTGGTTTCCTTGAACACCTACAAAGAAAAGGAGCCCTGCTCTACTGTGGGAGAAAGACAGGTTAGGTGGGAGGGACAGACGAGAAAGATCTGCAAGTTAAATCCAAGTCCAAAATCTTCTTCAAGCACACAAGTTTGGGTACCTCATCCAAAACAAAAATATTAAGTTATTCTCTCCTATTTTCCTGTAAGAGTTACAAGAGGAAGAAAACACTGAAAGCAGGAGGTTTAGGGAAGATGTTTTGCAGTTAGTGGCCCCGTGACACCTATGGGTTTTTGGAAACCCCTCCTTGTACAGGCTATTGGCCGGTTAGGCCTCGCAGCTCTTTATTTTTGCACAGATAATCAGCACTGCTGCTCGGCATAGCCACAGCTAAAACTGTGCTTTCCAGCAGATCCTGAATCATTAGCAGAGTTGGAGATGGGGGAATTAGCCAATGAAGCCATGTTTGGATGCAGCAGAAGAAAACAAATGAAAGAAACAAAAACTCTCCTACTGAGCCGTGTGGTATTTCCCTATTCCAAATAATTCCTGGCATTTCAGCTAGCCATTTCTATTTAAGAAATCTAGAGGCGTAAAAAATACAGCTGCCAGCAGTCTACCAAGAGCTTGACGTTAAGAAATAACAAAGGCTATTTGAGGGGAAAAAAAAAAAGGCAGGAATTGACAGTCATATTGTCCAGGAGTCCAGTTTTCTAATACTGCCATAACTTGCACTGTTCCTCCCAGAATACAACACAACACATTTTGATCATTGTTTACAAAGCACAGTAAAACATAAGGAGACAGTTGAAGCTGCTGCTTCTTGGAGGTGCAGGACGAGAGGAAGGCTGACTATCGTACAGCTGAATAGCAGTGATGGGTGTGGGTGGGCAGATGCCAGGTGTCAGACAGCTTTTGGAAAAAAACACCCACGGACCAGGTAACTCAGAGGTTATTTGTCTGTGCATGGAAGGCACAGGACATTGAGGTGTAGGGGCAGCAGTATCTGCGTACAAGGCTTCTTCCAAAAGGTTAATTGGGTTAGAGGTGTAATTTTTATTGGGCAGGGATGTGCCAACAGAGGCCTCTAATGGAGATGCAGCCCATATTGACAGGACTGCAGTTTTGTGAGCAGAACATTTTCCACCGTGGTGTGGAGTAATGTCATTACGTTGGTCCAGAGACCAGACATGGTGCTCCAGCTGCATCTGCTCGGTGCGCTCAGGGCCGTGCTCTGTCCCTACTGCAGAACAGGCACAGAACTCCTCCACCTTCTTTCTGCTCACAACTAATCTGTGATCTCTGGCTTTTCCAAAAACTTTTGCAAATGTATTTTTCTTCTGGATAGCATATTTTACTGTTTTTCTCCAACTCAACCACTCCATCTTAAGCCTGAAGCAGTTTTAGTAGCCTGTGTCTAGGAGCCTGGCAGTGCAACTGCAACCAGTCCTCCAGAAAGCCATATTCCAGATCAGAGACAGCAGCTTGGGGCAGCTTGATTATTAGTGAGAATTTTCTGCAATGTCTTCACAGTTTTGTAGACAAAATATTAATTCTTTATTTTTCCTTTAATTGAAAAACTTAACTAACAAATAGTGAAAAAAATAATAAGGTGATAGCTTTAGAACAAACTGCATATCTATAGCTTTCATGTATAGAACTTCATGGTTTCTTATTTGACAAAGTATATGAGAAATTTTATTTTATGTTTTCTCAAGATTTTTGTGAATTGATTTGCAAAATTTTGAAAAAGATTGTTACATTTTAGTTTTTCGCTGTATGACATAAACAACTGTGCTGATGTCATTTACAGGAGATTAAATGCAAATTTGTTTCAGTGATATTTAAGATAACTGCAGTGATAAGCTAATTTGGAATTGCAGTATCTTGGCTTGCATATTTAAATGAGATCAATTATCTTAGCTAACATATGCTTATGTAAGTGGAATGATAAAATAATGAAAAGGTCACAAAGGCAGACTAATTTATTATCCCCATGGACCGGGTACTTTCAGTCCTTTTGAAATTACATCACTGTGTGACATGTGACCTTGACACAAAGACTAAAGGAGTCTCCAACCAACCATAAAGATTTATACAACATTGCTAGTCCAATACATTAACACCTTTTGTATGCTAAATCCCTGTCTCAGGCAAAAGAAAGCTGTTTATAAGACTCTGGAGTCCAGTGATAGCAAGAGTGTTCTCCTTCATCCAAAAAACACTCTGTATTAAGAGCAAAAGTTTATTGTTACTGCAGTATTAAAAAGTTTGAACATTTCTAACGTTAATATTTCTCCTGAAATGTTAACTCAGCCAGGCTGCAGACTGTATTTTGTAGTGTCAAATAAAAAGCCTTTTTTTGCTCAGTATAGAAAGTGCCGTAACTTGATGTCACAGGCACTGTGTGTCTGTATGTCTAAATGGAAACCTTTAATATCTGAAAAAGAATTTAATTGAAATAATCTACTAAAGCTGAGGAATTTCACATTGAACCTTGAGGGAGACTGCAGAGACACAAGCACCTGAATGGGACAATACCAACATCTACAGAACTCCTTCCAGATCTGCTGGTACCAGAAGCCCATCGACCAATGCCTCCAAATGTCCCAGAAGACCCTCTCCTACCCACCCTGCCTCAGGCGTGGTGACCACTCTCCCTCCTGCCCCTCTCACTTTCCAGCTTGTGGCCCTGTGGTGTGAGGCCATGCTCCTGGAGCAGTGCTCGATATCCTCAGCAGGATGAGGATGGCGCTGGCAGAGGCTGCAGAAGAGGTGTAGACATCAGGCACTGACAGTGCAGAGAGCCTCTGTGCTCCAAACCCCCACTGCAAGCTCCAGGCTGCATTCCGTGGGATCATGTGTACAGCCTGAGGAGGAAGCCCAAGCCAAATCTCCACTATGGGCATCACAAAACCCCAGCCACAATGTGCTCAGAGGTTGTAACACCCTGACCACGCTTCAGGGACAAGCCCACACTCCTGAAAACTAAAGGTGGCAACTCACTCAAGAATAGGAAATCTCTGTCTCCATCAGGAGAATGAAAACTAGGGGTTACACTAGTGGCTTGATAAGCCATTTTGGGTCATCTGTTTGTTGTTTGGGTTGCTTTAGTCCTCTTCCATTTAAGTGTGCCTATCTGGTAAGCACTGTCTGCTTTCTTATCCCGTGTCTTACCAGATTCTCTCCTTCAAGACAGCTGGAAGACTCATAGCTCTTTCCTCAAGGCTCAAGGAAAGGTCCCCAAAAGATCATAATCCTCATAGGAATCAAATCATGTATATTGATTCCCCCTTTGCATACAATTATGTACATACACAGATATCCACATATAATTGTGTTAAAAGGACATACAAAGACCAGCACTCCAGAAATAGAAAATGGCACAAAGTTCCTCGCTCATCTCACTTTGACCTCTCGTACCTAGGCATGCTCTTAATGAGCTCATTGCATTTGGTGAGCTTGTTTGATGATGCTCAGTTAATGAATACTTCCTCAATTACTTTTTTATTGTAATAGCCCTTATACTGTGCATATCATGCTTTGTAGGCAGAAACCTTCGTTTCTACACCCCTCATTACTGTAGGCCATAAGATTTCACAAACAAGTAGCAGGAAGGGAGTTCCTGAGAGCACAGGAGATGAAGGCTCCTTCCTTCATTTCCAACCTTGGCACCATCTTGGAATGAAGACACTTGCAGTGAAAGGCCGACCTTGCTCTGAGACGTGTCTCTGACAGAAAGGCCACTTTGCAGCTAATTTTCAAACACTTATTCTAAAGCTGAAGTTATTCTAAGGAAAGAGCACAACAAATTTTAATGCTGCATCTTTTTCCAGAATCCCATTTTCACATGTAGCTGTCTCTTTGAACAAAATTTTGTTTTTGTTGTACCACAGCTATAAAACAACGTAAATGATCAGAAATGATGATCTAAGTGCGTAAAAATGATATTTTCTTGGGAAAGAATGGGTGAAACATCAAATCCTCTTATATCAGCAACTGTAATCTGACTGAAAAAGGGGAAAGCTCTCCAATCCCATGAGCCAAATTCACAGCTTCTTAACAGCATGCTCAAATCTTAGTTTTAGCATCTCTAGAAAATTCACTTTCTTGATTTTTGCTGTTTCCGTTAGCCCCAGACCCTGCATGTTTTATACCACTTGCATTCATCTGAAGGGATACCCTACTGGGGATACAAATTGGCTGCTGAATAGCCCTCTCTGACTCCATGCTGTTATTTTCAACCTCACATGGCACGGAAAATGCTCTCTAGTTTACTTGTTTCAAAATAGGAAAACAAAACAAAACGAAAAAAATAAAAAAATAAAAAAACCTCACACACATAAAACAAAACAGAAAAGTCCAACAAAAGACAGAAACAAACAAAAAAGTATACAAAGCATAAAACAGAAGGAAAACCAAATTATTTATGTTTAAATAATACTGCAAAACCATTACATTCCAAATAAAGCGATCAGAAGGCATTATAAAATATATGCTTCTTGTAACAAAGAGCAAAAGTACCCTGAAGAGTGAGCTTATATGCATTAGAAATGAGTGTCTATAGCTTCCTTACTGACAAAATAGCTTTCATAGGCAATTTTTTCTTATAACAGGATCTGCCCAGCAGACATAAATACGTTTCTGTCAGATTCACCCGTCTGCCATGGATGTAAGAAAATATCTTAAGGAGACATGGATATGGTTTTACGTACTTCTTTAATCCTTCAGTTCTATGGTTCTCAGATGACTGAGATCTCTTCTAATACTCTATGTTTTTAATATTCTGGCAAAAGTTTCTGAGCACCTCACAGGTCTGCTGCTCCTACCCATAGGATGTATAAGATCATTTTTTAGATAATAGCGTCTCTTGAAAAGTGACTGCAAATAGAGAAGAATTATCCAGTATCCTATAATACGTAATTCCAGCAAGCGTCTTCCTTGTGGTATTTCTGGCACCCACTCAAGCTACAAGTTCTTTACCCTATTCCAGAAGCCCTGTCCTGGATGGAGGCAAAGCTACCTGCAGTCAGCGTTGGTAATTCACAAAAAATAAGCATGAATCATGCATTCATGAAGCATGTATAAACAAGATTACATGGGTTTTGGTCCAGGACTCGAGCATTCAGTGTGAGATTTCTGCCACCCAAACCACAAGAATTGAAGTAGCTGCAGCAGCCAGCGAAGCTAAAGAATACTCTTTTGGTAGCTAGTGAGGTGCTGGGCACTGGTGAAAAACAAAGTGGTTTCCAAGAATGACTTAGAGTAGACTGTACTTGGAGGAAATCCCCTTGCTATAGATGGCCATAACTTCAATCATTAAAATAGCTTCTGCATTAAATTTAGGAAAGTGACTAATTTGTTAGCAGTGTGACCCTGCATTGTTTTAATCCTCAGCTCTGTTTACTTATTGGAGATCAAACCCTACTTCTCACTTCACCTGTCTCTTGCAGCTGCGTTTATCTGTAGTTACAGAGGGCAGTAATTTCTATTTTAATTTGGGACAGAGCTCATTTACTTGTGAAACTGAAAACAAATGCCAGAAATCACCTTCCTTGGTTTTATTGTAGTTATGTCTGGGTTCTCTCTAAAATAACTAATTCTTTCCCCTTCTAAATGGTTGATATCTGGTGCATATAGAAGACTGTGATCTTGAGCAAACAATTCTGAGAGATGTATAGACAGACGAAAGTATATTCTGTTTCCTGTGCTCCTGCTGCATCCTCAGATATAGCAGCAGGTCCAGATTTGGGTACTAATTTTAAAAATGGTGCAAATCACATAAAACCAATTAGAGATCGAGCAATTCCAAGACTTTGATCATAGGCTGTGAGGAACAACTTTTTCTCAAAAGTTTGTGAGAGACATAGGAGCATACAGACCAGAAAACCTGCTCCTACCTAATGTTCTGGGGGCCTGCATAACAAAATAAAGAAGGATCATACCAGTATAACAAGTGAAATGTAAAGTGCAAACAGGATTAAAATGTAGAAAGAAAATAAGATGGTAAAAGGTCTGAACAGAGAGACCTGAGATTGTTGCTTCAAGTGATGAAGATAAAAAGTTAACAGAGGTTGATCTAAACAGGAAGGAAGGAAGGGAGGGAGGGAAGGGTGGAGAGAGAGAGGGAGAAAGGAAGGAAGGAAGAAACGAACGAACTAGCGAATGAAGGAATTTCGATCCCAAACTGTTATCAGGTGAAGTTCTTGTGCTCAAGCTGAACAACTATACCTTAATACAACCTCCAGAGAGAATCACACGGTACTGTCTGTCTCTCTCAGGGTGATTGAAGTAGATGTATTTATTTAATTGCCACCAGAGTAGAAGTCTGTGCTTCTGTATTTGTGCCACTGCAATTATTTTCCTAGGAGTGAAGCATCTGAATTTTAATATCCCATATATTCAGTGCAACACAGCATATTACAATATCTTGACCTTTTCAGTGTTTCATAAATTGATTGTCTGGTTGTTCCTGTTCTCCCTTGTTTATGGCCCTGGAAACCTTAGAAGAAAAGTTAACATGGGCATCTCTGAGTCATATCTCCTATGTTTATCAGCCCTTTCTGAATTGCACTGCTGGTCTCTTAGAGGCTTGACAGAAGCTACATACTGTGTGCCTGAGGTGCAGTAGCATGTAAAATCGTGCCAGAAAAGGCAGGGATAAGAGCTACAGGCTGGCTCATAAGGTCCACCACAGGTGGTCCGGTTGTAGGTCACATTGGTTGAACAGTATTGTTACCAAATTGTGATCTTTCCAGAGAGTTATTCTGACAGCCAGATAAACCTCCAGCTAAATAAATAACATGCATGGCCTTCAACCAACCAAATGCAACTGTTTAATTAATGTGCTTATTCTAAGTAAATTAAAAGGCAGGGGATTGGAAGGGGGGAAGTCTTCTGGTCTTTTAAGGATGAATAAAGCAGAAAATGCAATACCAGATCTAAACATAAAAGGCAGTGAATCCTCTTAAAGCTGAGGATGCGGCAGTAATGCAAAACAGGAAAATGACTTTTCATTTTCAGTCATAGACTCAACCTGATGGACTAATAAAAATAAAACGATACAAATTGTGAATTTTGGAGGAAGATTTGCACATCAAACCAAAGAAGGAACAATTTCCACTTTCTCTCTGCTCATTTTACATCAGTTAAAGAAGGGAGATCTGGACCAGTAACACCACAGGACAATATCTGGTTATGAGAATATATTGAAGTTGTGACTATGAACATTTTTCACTTTCTGTAAGATAACTAGAATCCTTCCCTCAATTGCTTTTCAATGGTTATAATATGGGTGTCTTTCTGTCTAGAGTATAGCACAGACATAACATTGACTCTTTTCCTGCCCGCTGAAGAGGGAAAATACCCACTTTGTAGTGTTAATTAGAAGCAGTACAAACACACACACACACAAAAAAAAATAAAAAAAAACTTAAGAAGTAGAAATGCCATGATCCATCTAAAGTTCTTCCTCTGGGAGCAAATGTAGAAGGATTTTCTGGGGAAGCTCTTCCACCTCCAGAGCCCTGCTCACGTGTACCTTAGGGGCTAGTGAGCGTGTAAGTGAAGAGACCAGAACTGCTTTAGTAACTTCCTGCAGGCATCCTAACAAACCTCCGATCTGCCCCTTCAAATGGTGGCAATGGCAGCAGAAAGACCTGTTTGTATCAAAGCATTGAGCAGACCAGGAGGAGCATGTGGCTGCTTGCTCTGCTTAAAGGTGGTGGAGCAGGCAGGCAGGACCTGCTCACGTCGGATCTGGGATGTGAGGGGTGCTGCGAGGCTGAAACAAAACATATGAGAGCCTGAAGCACTTAGTGGCCTTTGGTCCCCATCTCCTCTGCACCCCATGGGAAATTGTGCTGCCTTTCCAGCCTCCTGCTGGAATATCAAGATGAAAAATAATCACGTTAGGGTGAATCCAGACTAAACAGAGCAGTCAGTTCTTGGAAGACGAAAGAATGTTTAGGAATTTCTCTCTTCTTTCAAAGGCATAAATCTTAAGATTGTTAAAATAAGTCTCAGTCTCAAGTTTTTGGACAACTTGTTGGTTTTGGATGTCCGTTTACCTATCACAGCAATATTCATACATTTCCGTCTTGAATTAACAGGAACATTTTGAACAAGTCAAACAGAACCAAGCCTGACCATGCTCATGTGACTTCCTGTGGGTTTGCTGCTGAAACTTGAACTTCTTGAATGCTGACCAGCACAGTAAGCAGCTATATTATGCCCAACAATAAAGATCACCATAAGCTGATCACTAATATTTGTTCTGCATGCCATCCTCTTTCTTTATTCATTATAGAGTCTAAATCATGGTCATTGTTCTGGAGATCAAACGCTTCTCTTCTACCGGATTATCTTGCTTAAGGCTTTATCTATGGATGTGTTACCAGTCACAATTTGTGCCTTAACAGAAACTGCACATTATCTTACCAAACTAATGGAAGGGGCATCAATATCAGGAGGTAAAGACTGTCTATTATACATATCCTCCATGGAAGAAAAAACC
Source organism: Penelope pileata (assembly GCA_013396635.1). Taxonomy (NCBI): domain Eukaryota; kingdom Metazoa; phylum Chordata; class Aves; order Galliformes; family Cracidae; genus Penelope; species Penelope pileata. The sequence continues at coordinate 1,180,732 of WBMW01004653.1, forward strand.
TGGGACATATGTGATTGTTGATATACAACCAAGAAGCCTGCAGTAGCATCATACTGTGGCTGCTTGTGAGAAAGGTGCGAGAGGAAAGGCAGATGCTGTAAACTGCATATGTCTCTTTTTTTTCTTCAAATCAGAAGTGAAAAACTAGATTATGACATATTAAGTGTATTGTTGTGATGTGTTATTAATTTACATAATTTGTTATATCAGCTAAACTCCAATTAATGGGGGAGTCTGAAGTCGACATATTGTAAGGAGGAAATGCTGCCTTGAAAAGTTTGCTGTCCAAGTGAGTTATGTAGGAGTCATAGAGAGTCAAAAATTGAAGGAACTTGCCATATTCACGTGATAGATCTGTGTCAGAGCCAGAAAATGGATGATAAATTCACAGTCCTTGCATCTTATACTTGGCAGACAAGTTATGCAATTTATGGTTCTTGAAAAGGGATATAATGAAATACTGCCTTGGCTGTCCGAACACTCTAACACATCAAAACCAGGTAAGTATGATTGCGGAAAAAAAAAAAAGAAAAAACCACCTTGTGTATCTGAAAAATTATTCAGAGGTCCATTCTTAAAGACAATTGATGTTTTGGTTGTTGCTGTGAGGTGTGAGCCCTTCTATACATCCACCTGTAGCCCATCAAAAGCAGTGTGCAGCATAAGTACCTCACTGGCTGATTTTAAGCTAAGTCAGGGAGACACAGAGGGCCAAAGGAGAACGCTTTTTTTTTTCTTTGAGACCTACTACGTCTTATTTTACTTGCCTTGTCAAGATTTTTCATTGATTTCTGAGCAATTTGGCCAAAAATGGAGAGGATGGTGGCTTTGAATTTGTGCATATTTTATTACTCAGGATACGTTGCCAATACATGACACATCTCAAAATCTTTCAAATAGTCTGTACTGAACACACAGTGAGAAGGGTTTTACTCATAAAACCCTTAGTTAAAGGGAAGCATACAGTCTTCTTTCAGGAAAAGAAGAGTGAGTCATCCATGCATGCATTTGATTTCCAGATCCAAGAGTTTGCTGTCTAGACTTACGGTTTTCAATTTTCTAAACACTTAATCAGTCTCTCTGTAGGCTGTTATATCCTGATGTCAATAGGAGGTTCATGAGGATATGAAAAGCAGAGCAAGATGTACAAGAGTTTTCTTCAAGGTGAGAAGATGAAATAGTTCTCCAGAGTGGCTACCCTCAAAAAAAAAAAAAAATCCTAGGATATCTAAATCGAGGGACCTCTCGGTTCTCTCCTCACTTGATCCACAGAGAAGTGACTGCCTGTCTGTACTGAAATCTGTATGAATTCATTTGTGGCTCCTCAGAGTAAGTAGATCTATAAAACTCTACTGTATTGTTGAGTAACGACTGCAATTTTGCTCTGAGCTCTGCAAGACCACCAGAGGACTGGCAGATGAGTTGCCTAAGAGAGACAGCATATGTTGACAGGTGGAATGGCAGTCTTAGGAAATGAGAAAGCAGCAATGATATATGGCATGGAGTCACATGGAGGAGCCTTGGATGAACGGTTTCTCTTCTTTGACTCTGTGTGTGCAAGATGGAAATCTGCAGCGGAGCTGAGTCCATGCTTCCTCTTACTCCATGTGCAGTGGATTAAACAAACCACTCAAAAACTGGGGATCAGAAAAGAGGTTTATAGATGATAGCACTCCATAGCCCTAAAGCTGCAAGCATCTTTTTTGAAAGTAAGTGGAGAAGCCCCTAACTGGCAAGAATGGAGCTCAGGTTTCAGTGTTTCTCCAGTGGGAACTGGTCACAGCAGAAACAAACATCCTTCAGCTCAGCTCCTGAGGGATGCAGCTGATTAAAAGAAGAAATTTTGGCTTCTAAGTAAACGCTACTCGTGGGTGTTGTGTTAGCTACAAGATTGTGGCACTGCCTAGGTGTGCTCTAACCTTCCAGACAATTTGGTGTGGCAAGTCTGAGTAAAGCAGGGGTGTCCCCTAGAGGACAATCCACCTTCCATCTGTAGGCAAACAAAAGCTGTCAATACATCTGCCATCAAAGCTGTCACTTACTTGCATGGGGCTGCAGTTGCAAAACATTGCTTGTCTGCCCAATTCTCCTACGTTTGTTGCTGTGGTATTAAAATAATTCCTCAGAAGATATGTATATAAGCTGCCTTCATCAAATCAGTTGATATTTAGCTCCAAGCAGCATGTTGATTTATTCTTAGCAAGGAACAAAGAGGGAGCAAAAACAGAGGAAACAGCAAGTAGTGGAAAGAGAAACGTATGTGCAGGAAAAGGAGAGGGGCTCATGCAGCTGTCTCTGCAGGACATGAAGACTTGCTCCAGGAATAGGCAGCAGGCAGCCAGCTCAGCTGCCTGAGTCACAACCCACTGCCACCGGGGGAAACTCTGCTCAGACACCCTACCTGCCCTGCCCAGAGAGAAGAAGGCAGCAATAACTATTTAAAAAGCAGGCCTCTCAGTCTCCAAATATAAATTAGTTATTGCCCTGAAGAGACCACATGTAATCCCCAGCATGCTAGCTGACTTTACCTTCAGCATGCCAGCTTTAATGGAGCAAGGTGTACTCGACACAAACACATTGGCAACTTCCAGAAATGACATGAGGTTTCATTGCCGGCATGGGCTGTCGATCTTCCCTTTGTACTCTGGAACACAAGGCCAGTGGGCAGCTATTTAATTGTGTTGCCCCTGGTAAGGAACACTCATATTTGCTCTCTTTGTGTTTCTCAAGGTCTGCCGAGGCAGATGGAGGACAGTTGGAGGTGAGTTCCCCCATTGTGCGTGTCCACCCGCAGCAGGCTACAGGGAACAGGGCCTTGCTATGGCTCACACAGTGACACAGAAAAGCACTTTTCTGCCTTTCCCATGCTCATCAGAATATTCAAAAATAACCAGAAAGCTTGCAGCTTCAAAGGTATCCATGATTTGAGTGATTTTTTCCATGCATGTAGCATTGACACCACTTACCATTTCACTGTTTTCTTTGTACACACAATAAGTTTTCTAGCTCAGAATTTGGTTTCTGTTGTTAGCATTTATTATCTTAGTATGGTGATATCACAAGGTATATATCCAAGGGAAGTGGAGATTGTAGGAAAATGCCATCACCTTAACTGGCACAGCTGAAACACTTAAGAAAAATGGACGAGCTCTCAGGCTCAGTCTCCTCAGGTCTGGCAATATTTATTATGATTACTGACTGTATCACAGACAGAGAATGGTATGAGCTTAGGGAAAAATACTTAAAGCATGGTTGTCACCGTCTTTAAAAAGCCATTTAGACTCATTAACGTTCAACTTAAGCTCTTAAAAATGCTCATTTACGAATTTTAATAGTTACTGGCAAGGAAAGTTAGTGCTCGTGATCTTTAAGTAAAGCTGCACCTTGGCCTCGGCTCATAGAACCAATTTTCAGGCTCCTCATAATGTTTTCCTGAAGTATTCAAAAAAAGAATTGCACCTCATATAGACATGATATGAAGTACAATCTGACATAGAAATGACCTGAGGTACAGTTGTTCCCTAGAAATAAAATAAAATACTGAAAGCATAGAAATGTTTCTGCTTCTGGCAGGACAAGTAATGCCATGATCTCAGCAGGTTTGTTGGCATTTTCATCAGCACTCTTGTTTTGTCTGCGCTGCAGAAAAACAAATGCTCTATGCTTTGATCTATATATATACAAATTGGCCTTAGGCACTTGTAGAAAACTGTATCAGTTTTTTAGTCATTTAAATTATTATTATTATGTGGCTATATCATGCTTTTACATATTTAAACAGAAATATACATTTATCCATGTACATTTAAACAGGAATCTTAATCATACAACCAGGAGATATAATCCAGTTTAAGAGATTGGCCCATGCAGTAATGAAGCTATACCCACTGGAGCCTCCATTGGCTGTTCTCAACTGAAATGTTACACTTCAGAGTGAACCACTTATATTTAACTATTAATTTTTTCAGCATGCAAAAAAAAATCAAAATTCCCACAGACAGTGATTGCTGCTGGTTAGATCTGTGTTTTGGCAAAAATAAAAAAAAATCATGCAAGCAGCGATATGAACAAAAATTTAACTACCCCTCTAAATATTTAATCTCATGTTTAGTGATCACAGGATACTGTCAAGTGACAAAACCAATGGTTGTAGTAGATGATCATAGAATCATGGAATGGCTTGGCCTGGAAGGGACCTCAAGGATCATCAAGTTCCATCTTAGAAGTCTTTTCTAACGTTGATGATTCTATGATTCAAAGGAAGAAAGAGGGAAAGAAAGAGAGAGACAGAAAGAAAGAGAGAGACGGAGGGAGGGCGGAAGGAAGGGCGGAAGGGCGGAAGGGAGGGAGGGAGGGAAAGAAAGGGAAAGGGAAAGGGAAAGGGAAAGGGAAAGGGAAAGGGAAAGGGAAAGGGAAAGGAAGAAGGAAAGGAGGAAAGAAAAGGAAAGTGGAAGATGCCTGCTTCTGTTAGTCTCCTTTCTGTGAGTTTGTTCCTCGCCATTTGGGGCAGGAAAGGATGGAGCCCACCTGGTGGCAACACACTGTCCCCAGGCTGAGGAATGGTATCACTCAGCATGTGCCGCTCAGGGGTGAGGATGGCCAGGGCTGGAAAAAGCTCTATTCTGTCTTTTTAAGAAAGTAAGCAGGGAGGCTGCATTGTTTTTAGGAGTAGATGGCAGCTGAAAGTGTGTCTTGTGAAATTGCTCTTTGACGAATGTATAGCATCCCTGGAGGAAAATAGGAGTTTGCCAAGTTAAGACATTTTCTGTTCTCACATAACTAAAGCTGCTTTGATCTAAATTTGACAAGTGATGTGTATATTATACTACTGCAACCACTTTAGTCTTTTTAGCTCAAAAAAACAAATAGCCCAGGGACCAAGATCTGCTCTCAGACATCCTTGTTGTGGAATTCCCAGTCCTTTCAAATTACTGAATATTAAAGGTAGTTATGGCAGAGGAGCAAGAAGCAAATGCTGTTCCCAGGTTTTTAGGAGTGTTTCTTTAGATCCAGGGACGCTGGTGATGTGGCTTGGAAGCTCTGGGTTCCTGTCCCACCCTGGATTCTGGCTCCTTTCCAGGGGATATCAGCAGTGCTGGTGCTTGCATGAGAAAATAAACCAGTGCTGAACATACCCCTAACCTACACTGACGCTGACTCATTTTTTACTTCTTTTTTTTTCATTTCAGAGGGGTCAGTATTTCACCTCATCTGTGGGAATTAATGACACATAATGTCAATCTTCTTTAAAGATAGGTAGCCCATGACGTCTACAAAGGAAGATTGATAAACTCTTAGTCTGCTTAATTGTCTCTTTCTCAATAAAGTCTTTTTGAAATATGGGTATCTTTGACTCATTATCGCGAAAATGACTTCAGTGCTCCCTCTACCTGGTATATGTATTGTAATGACAGTTTTTACTTCAATAATGTAAGAAGGATTGTGAGGGAAAGCTGCTGTGTATTGACACTAAAGTTGTCCTCTGTATGTAGCACTGTATTCTTTAAGCATTTTCTAAACAAACTTCAAAGACAGCAATTATAGATTCAATAACACACATTTTAAAATCCCTAAATACATATTTGTTTCCTACATTCTGTCAGAGACTGTAATATTCTCTGATGGAAATTTTCAAAATTCCATTTGTATAATTGCTACTTTACAGCTTCCACTAACTTTCCTGTAACTTCTAGCTTTTATTTACTTAATAGAAGACGTGAATTATTAAATCAATTTTTAGATTTAATCTAGTTCTGATATTTAATGAAGGTCAGAAATATTTCAATTATGGAATTACTTTATTGAAATGTGACTAAAATTAAATTTTCAGACATGAAGTACTTTAATAAATATATTGCGTTTTATTGTTAGTTATAAGAGCAGTGAGTTTTACAGTGTTATAGCAAAATACGTTGTAAACAGTTTGTGACACTTACAGAACGCAAAGATCTGTGAAAAAGTCTTTCTTATTGGTTCTTTTAAGAAAACAAAGGAAACTCAGGCAACTAAAGGAAGCTCAGTACTGTCTCATGCCATAAATGCAAACTGAACCAAATGAAACACCACAGTGCTGATAGAGGGGGGCAACCTGCCCCTAGGATCATGAGGCAGGGACAGGCTTGTGCTGCCCATGGAGAAGTGATCCCTTCTTCCTGCTTGTTATTTCCCCTTCCTTGAGACCAGAAGATGGTAACAGCTGAACTTATGGCCATGCTCAGCATATCCATTTTTTCTCTCCGCTCTGGAGTTGGGCATCCACTGATGGCCAATCTGTCATCACTGCTCTCCTGAGAATGACTGACACAACTCTAGTAAATACGTGAACCAGGAGCATGCCTCTACCTTCCAGCCGGGACATTAAGAGAGGTAGTTAGTGATGAAAACACTTAGGCTCCTTTCACAATGCAAACACATGAGGATTACTACCACATCTAGGGTTAAAATGCTATTTGTTCCACTACAGCTTTCTTTCAGAAAAGCAAAATAATTTCATTACTTGCTTCTCTCTCTCTCTCTTTTTATTGCCAGGGTGATTTTCTAGGAAGAGATTTTCAAAAATTATGGCCAAGTAAACCCCACACTGCAAGAGAGGAAGGAGAGAAGCTACACAGCCCTGTAAATAGGAGAAGCTGTACTTTTTGTATATTTAATTTGTGTTTAGTAAGCAAGGAAGAGAAACAGTGTTTTGTTTAATATTTCAGGAAATCATACAGTGAATGCCTGAAGAAATGTTGTTTGTTGAGGCCAGGGCACACTCCACCACAGCTTCCCACGTGGAGAGCTGTTTGCCAAGCCTGGCTGATGCACGGTTTTTGTGTGATATAATTATTTAATTTTGGGGCATGACTTTTTAGCAAATTATTTTTGCTGTTATAACACATAACATGGATGGTTTTACATCATAATAATTTTGCTTTTGTTCTCTAATTATGAGCATATTTAGTATAACAAAGAACCAGTAGGAATTGGAAGTCATTCCGGTCATCTACTCCCTTCCTCTGCCTGTGACAGATTATTTCTTACATTGTGTTCAATAAAGATTTTTCTAACATATGAAAAACACGGAAAAGTAATATTTTGTGACTGGGTTCAAATAGTACAGAACCAGTAAATAGGATTACAGGAATATCTGCTGGAAACTTTTTTGTTATAAAGTATGACATTCATACCTTGGCAATGAACAATATTCACATTAACTGCAAATTATTTGTACGACTGACCATCTGACAGCACTACCCAGCCTGTTTCCATGGCAGTCAGAGAGACTTTGCCCCATGCTGCTGGAGGAAAAATCCTGGAACAATTGGTCTACTGGGATCTTAATAATAGTGTTCAAGCAGGATACATGGTACCTGGGTATTTGCTGGCTTCGTCTAAGATATATCTGCATATACTGTTTCTTTATTTGAGACAGTTTGTGTCTTTTTCTTTAAGAAAGTGGAGAAAATCATTTAAGAGAGATAATGATGGTCGAAAGAAGTTAAGTCAGAGGGGCTATGTCACTGCCCTGATCTTAAATACATTAAAATGAGGAAACTTCTCTGCCTTAGAGGCAAATATTTGTTGGAAGGTTTCTGCCTTTATATATACAAGTACCTTTTTGATGTGTTTTCATAAATTAAAAAACAGCTCTGCTGACAGTACTGTGGAAAGGGGCAAGAACAGGTAAATATAAATCACTTTGGGAAATTAACAGGTCTAATGAAAGTGACCCTTAATGCATACAAAGAAGCATTTTAAGCAAATGTTTGGCTTCTCTGGGATGAAGAGAGCTCTAAAAAACTCAATTACTGTCTCTGAATTTCAGATGGTCTTTCCACTCCTTCATCATTAATGCATGCATGTGTGTCTCTGCCATGGGCTGCTGCAGGGTCCCTGTGGGACAAGTCCAGAGCCCATCAGGGATGAATGCAGTTTATCAGAGACCACAAAATCAGCACAGTGCCACACTCCCAATTTGTGTTTCAGCCCAGGGTGCAAAGGGCTTCCTTGGATGGGGTGGTTCGCATGAGCAGGAGTGATGGAGCAGCCTGGAACAGGGTGTCTGGCCATGCTCAGAGTTGAAGCCGCAAAGTTGACTGCTTCTACAACTATGGTGTCAGAGAGTTAAATACATAGTAAAAGTGAGCCTTTGTTCATTCTCCTTTTACTAGTTCAACACTTTACCAAAGCAGAATCCTTCCTTTTCCTTTTCCCTCCACATACCAAATAGGGGAATTGGCGAGCTCCCTTCCTAACTTTCAAAGAAGATCAGAAATCCTGCCTTCAACTTAGCCTCCACGTCTTTATTTCCTGGGTGTCTTCAGCTCCAGTTACTGTGAGAGAAAGTTTTAGCCTACCCTGTGCAGACAACAGACAGACGGACCCTAACCCCTGCATGATTTCTCTCTTCTCTCTTGTACTCAGATCAATACGGGTTAAAACAAGGCTGACGCTCTCCCTGTGTGCCGGGCAGCTCAGGTAGTCATTGCACCAGTTTAATGGAATCTCTGGCACCAGCCTGTTGGGCATATAGAATTACTCCATTCAGAATGTTTCCCTAGACATCCAATGAATAATGAAAAGAGTTTAAAAGGTACTTCAACTGATACGCCTTTACATCCTGCGGGGTATGGGGTTATCTTTTAGAAGGGCTAAGTCTAGGCTACTTTTAAGTGATTTCCTTAAAATGTGCATCCTTTGTTGTGAGAGAGATATGGATACAGAGCTAGGGAAAACAAATGCCTTGGCACTGGTTTTACACTTGAGCATCTCATCTGTGTTGTGCCTATATGACCCAATTTCATTCCATCTTTTGGCTCACATGGGCTCTCTTTGAAGACAGACCCCAAGGAAGGGGACTGAGACGGTACACAGCCATCATATCCTTGTCATAGACAATAATGTTCATGGTAGGGAACATTTACCACAGGGCAAAAGTAGCTGCCATATGGCTACAGCCAAAGCTGAAACGGGTGCAATGACTTGGCCTGTCCCTTTAGTTAATTCCATGCATGGAATTTGTTTAAAGTCTTAGCATTAATGATAAATGTTTGCTAACTTCACAAAACCTTGCAGAAGGCTGACAGTAGGCATATACCCTGGTGTGTAGCTGGGCAGCTTAGATTTCAGGCTGACAATGTTTCTTTTCTTTCAATCTATGATCCCTGTTGAGGGAGTATCCTGTCATGTCAGCAGTGAATATCTAATGCAGTCTTCACGGTGTGCCAACAACCCATTAGTGAAGCCTCCCAGTTACAATTCTACTTCTCTCTTGCTGGCTTTGCACCTTACCTGTATGGGCGTGGCACAGGCAGTGTCAAGACTTGCCTTGGTTTCCTTGTGTAATGCCCAGAATTAGTGGTTACACAATAATGTATTTCTAAGATGAGGCTTGGACAGAAATGGCAGTGGCCATGGATAAGGAGAACAACTTAAGGGTCTTTTTAGATCATAACTTTTTTAATGCATAGGCTGCCTTTATGCTTTTGCTGCAGTGAGGACACACATGCTAGGTAACATGTCAATACTTCTATAATCCCAATTAAAAAAAATCAAAGAATTGGTGAAAGGTGATGCCTTCTGGGTAAACCACACAAGGCTCAAAAGCAATATACACGCTCGCTGGTAGTAAAGAGACTTGAACTTGCCTAGTGAATTAAGATTTGAACTACCCACACAAATGCTTTTGAATTATGTGAAGAAATAAATGAACAAGAAACCAAAATTCATTATGACTAACACTTGGGGTTTTGGCAGGGGAGTGGAAAAGGGTAGGAGTGGGGAAAGAATCATAGAGACAAAATTATAGATCCAAAGTTATTATTCAGTATTCTAAATAATTTTAAATATCTGTCTTTTGTTCAGCATGCTTTCTTTAAAGATAATAAGCAAGAGAAGTTTCTGTTCAATGATAGCAGTTGTTTAACAGGTCGTTTTTTTTAGCTGCGTTCATTCTTCGTATCAGGTGGTGGCAAAAGCAGCCTCTCACAGCAAAACAAATCTGCTGTTGTTCAACAAATTCTTTTGGAAATGACAGCAAATGTTTAATACGTATTTGCAAATATGACCCTTTCCTTGTGCTCCATTTCAGGGTCTACTTCACACTTTCACTTCAGAGATCCAGTTTCACAGATCGCTGCCAATGAAGCTTTCCAATATGTGTCATAATTATAAGTACAATTTGTTCCACAGAAGCCAGTCTTCATTTGTTATTCTCTTACCTTCACGTAGGAAGATGAGCTTACTCCAGTCACACAAGGTCTTCATCTCAATGCTCAAACAAGAAATCGAGCAAAAGAACAAACTTGCACCATGGGAAAATCAAGCTTCGTAATTTATACCAATAATAACCAGAAAAGAAGGGCGGGATCTACAGATGCTGGAAACTGCTGTTTTACAATTCCTTCTGAGTACATTCAATAAGAATGTGTGTAGTTATTCAACCCATTTAAGTAGATAGACAAAACTGAGAGAGTTTGAGTGAAATGATGAAATACTGCACTGAAACACAAGGTTTCTGCCTCCGTTCAGCCTAGTGCACAACCTTTGACTTGAAAATTTTTCCAGTTTTCTCTCTTTTCTTCAGGCAACTAATCATGGACACCTCAACAACTTCCCCCCTTCCATCTCGAAGTAAATGACAGTGACAAAAAGCTTCATTTCTGTGCTATTACTTTGTTATTTCAGATACTGAAGCCATTGTTATTCCTGGGGACAGAAAGCCAGGAGGGGACAAGCGATACAAAAGATAACCTGGACAAAAGTGGGATGCACTTAAATTTAAAGAAAGGCCTTTTCACATGAAGCTTAATTATTATGAAGAGTTTAAGGAGAAAAATAAATTTCTGAAAAATTATAGACTCTAGTTCTGGGATTCCCCTGGTGTTTTGGAGGTACATGGAGATGGTTCCCCCTCCTTTACTTTTGTTCCCCCTCCGCTTTATGCATGCACACACACATGCACAAAAACACACTCCTTTGTTCTTATATTTTGGCCGAAACATCCCCTAATGATGTGTATGGGAGAGAGAAAGCAAAACCAGATGAGCTCTTGCAGTGACATAATGTGGATGCTCTGTGTTGCGTTATATTGCGATGCCGTAGCAAGACAGGCTACCCCTGTGCTTCTCAGGCTCATTTCAGTCAGCCCTGCAAGCTGGCTATCTGATGCAAAGCCCAATGGATTCAGTGGAATCTTTTTTTCAGACCTTCATAGCAGGCTCTGAGCTGCAGGTCTGGTTAATGCTGCAGCAGAGAACATCTGATTATTACATGGGGCTGGTTGGGAATAGTAATCAAATTACCTAAAGGAAAGCATTTAGGATACATTATTTAAACTGCATTAGATATCTGTGTGGTCATTCCCAGGCAGAATGAATATTTCCTCAATTTGATTCAATTTTATTCAACTTAATTTACACCTTTTGTTAGTTTTGCTGAATATTGCTCTGTAGCATGTCTGAAGGAAGCAGGCTCTGCAGGAAATGGTGTGAGCTACTGACGTCATTGCTATCAAGGGAGCCTAGTATTAGAAAACATTGCAATAGTACAGAGTTTTCTCTTGAAAAGGACATAAAACTGAAGTTCCTCCTCTGGTTGCAATTATGTGGTAAATATAATTGTGTCCTGAACATGGAAGTACATCTGTCAGCAACAGGCAAGGGTGGCTTCTCTAATGTCCAGACTTGCAGCGTTTCCCTTACTACATGGAAATGAAGTTTGCCAGAAGGTCCCTCCCTGCATGATGTGTGTCCTGCCCCAACCTCACAGGCTTTTGCATCCAATTCTGACTGGCCAAATTCCACCTAAACTGCCGCGTAGGTGCATTTGAGTCATCTGTGTCTTGGAGAACAACTTTGCTCGCAGCAACTGCTTAATCTCACAGGCCCTGAAATCAATAAATGCCTCTGGTTTTGAGCAATTTTCTAAGAAGAGTCTTCAGAATTTGCTAGCAGGAAAATGAGCTTCTCCCCCTCTCCAGACATTGCTACAATCATGGAGCTATTGTGTCAAAGACAGTGTGTGCCTTCCTGCTGCTCCCTGTGCCAGGCTCCCTGCCTCTTGCAAACCAATCACAGCATCTCAGAAATGTTCCTCATCCCATCCATTCAGCAATGATTTATCAGAAATCAAGAGTCAGAGTTTTCTCTTACTGCAACTATGTGCTGGGTCTGAAGTTGGTGAAAGGGTACGGAGCAAATGGTCTGTGGGTCTGTGAGTTTTAGTTTCAAGGAAAACTTGCTCATTGTCAGCTACAGTGATTATCCGATGTTGGTACTTAAGAAAAATGTGCTCCCCATAAATATTGAGTTGTCTCATTATCACTGTATATGCTGGGCTTTCATAAATATTGACATTCTGTAATTAGACAGCTGGCTGTAAACTGGAGGAGACAGTCATTAAAATAGCCATTAACAGAGCTCAGAGCAGGCTGCTTCTTATTCATTCGGGACACTGAAGCTGAGAGAAAAAAAAAAGGAAATTTTCATTTGAAGAGGGCAAACATTCGATATTTGATGTAATCTCTGTTATATCTCTGTTCTCCTCATATTCTTTCAGCCAAACAACTCATTTTGGGTCTTCATTTCCCAGTCACCTGGACAAAAATGTGACTGTGTTTCTACATGTCCATTCCAGAGTGCTCCAGCAAGCAGGACGTGGAAAAGCACTTGCAAGGTGTTTGTATGAACTTTAAAGCCTGTGCTTGCAAATATTAGGTAGCATCAGAAAGCCTGTGTGAAATGGCTGATTTATGACAGATTTTCACAGGCTAAATACCATTGTTGTTAACTGAACACTTTGCCTTCAGCCTCAGGAAAAATACCCACAATTCCCTGGCAATGGACACTGGACAATTGTCTAGCTTTGGCTTTCTGTTAGAATGATTGAAGCATGGTGTCGTCAGGAAATCTGTCCTTTTGCTTCTCATATAAAAGGACAGTTTCACCACATTTTAGCCTGATAACTCTTGAGTTCTACACATTGTTCACTTATTTTTATTTTTTTAGGGAAATTGTGTACTTCATGGTTGGACTTCATCTTTTGATTGATCAGAATAACCTCTATTATTTCCATTGTGGAAGATGAGGAATTCTGGGGGGAAGATGAGGAATTTTCAGAGCTCAGAAGCAGCAGGATGAGCAATAGTGCTTCTCAGCATGCAGTCTTGTGTCAGTGGTGGTCCCAACACATTGAGAGGTGTAAAAAGTGGAAAAATCCTGCCCTTCAAAACATCAAAATCCACATATTCCAACACATACAGGCAAACAAACAAGTGGAATGGGAGGAAGTGAAAATGATAAAAAATTATTCTGCTTTTATGTTCGTTATAATGGCGAGGGCTGCCATGCTGCAGAAGGCAAGTCCACAGGTTTTTGTGTCTCCAAATAATCCAGATGGTGGTACTGAAATTTATCTCGTAAAATCTTACAGTCATCATTAACTGATACCGGCTGAGATTCCTCTATAATGATTATAAATGCTCAAGTAGCTTTGAAATTCTTTGACTTGGGTCCCACAATAGGCAGGTAGAACCCCTCCGATGCGCAGCCAACCCATTGAGCAGGCTCTCTGTCATTGCCGTTAACTGCAATTCTTCACCCGTCTGTTTGATGAGAGCCAATGCTAGCAAGCATTACAAGTGGATTATTGTTTTACACTTGGCATGAAAGATGTTCTTATTAAGAAGAAGAAATAAGATTAATCTGGCTAAAATCACTTTAAGGGAATGATTGCAAATTGAAGTGATTAGTAGCAGTAAATCCAAAAACCTGTATGTTGTAGATACACAGCCAGGGAGGTCTTAGAATTTGGATGACTGCTGATATGTATCTCTTGAGTTCACAGTGTTTTAGATGTAATAATTTCACTAACACATTTTGTTTATTACATGCTGAACTGTAGCTGAATGTCTATACAGATTTGTACGTATGCATGTGTACACCTACAGGGAGAGGAGAAACGTGGATTTTTCTAATTCAAGACACAGTTGCATATATTCATATATGATCTTGTCTGGAAGGAAATACATTCTGCTGGTGTCTTTATGAGTCAGCATGTGTATTGCGCAGCATCAGAACCGTGTAACAGAAAGCCAGCCAGTCTGTTCTTACCACAGCATCCAACAGTTCACCTCTTATCCTGCCCCTTTCACAAGTTTCTCAATGAGTAGTTACAACTAGGAAGGCTGAAAGCTGAGAAACATTTCTTCTCTGTGAACAAATGACCAGTGCTCTCCCACCCAAAAAGGCCTTAGAGTCATGTGGGTGTATGTGCATGATGGAGATGGGAGTTTAGTGGAGGAGTCTGCCCATACCTACTGCGGTGGGTATCTGGGTATGGTGTCTTGGTGCCCCCGCTTTATCTCTTCCTTTCAAAGTTCTCCAGGACAGAGGCTGTCCCCTTGGCGTATTTGGAAGATGACCTTCCAACTCAGTAACTTCTGATAGGGAAGCAGGAGCTGGAGAAATGGAGGAGAAAGCCCTCAAAGCTGGGGGATTTGTCCTTGCTGCCCAGGCTAGGAGAGCAGAGGGTGTCTCTCCAGATACCTTCAAACCTGCCATATTTCCTCAAGGCACCTCAGTAGGTGAAGCCTGACCCTTCTGTTCCCACAGGGCACCTCATAGTGCCCTGAGGAATTCTTTTCCTACCACAGGAAACAGATAAGGCAGAAAATGCTGAGGCCAGAGACAATGAGACACTGTCCCGTTCCAGCTGTAACGATTACCTGAGCTGTCAGAAAAACAGCAGGTCCTAAATTTTGAACAGAAGGGACTAAATGCATCCCTGGAGAAACTCCAGCAATTTCTGCAGGTTATCGGAGAGATTTTGGTCCTCCATCTGGTTTTTGCACAGAGCTGAATGTTTTCTCTAACACTGAGTCAAAAGACTGAAATTACTTCTCAGAATGAGAAGCTTGGTGCTAAAGTCGGATGACAAAAATGCCTTACTGCCACTGGAACTGGCCTCTCTGTGTTTCCTGTGCAGATTAAGCAAAACGGCATCTTTCAGATAATCAGCTCTTACTGACAGTCATTTCGAGATTTCAATTTAAAGTGAACTAGAGGATTCCTCTAAGTGGGAATTGCCTCTTACCATGTCATTCTTCAAAGGGTTGTGGTGAGACCAATGAACTGGCTTCCTTTAAAAATCTTCCAGCATCCTGAGTGAATTCTGGGGTGAAGCACACCCTGTGCCAGCTACTGCCTTCCCTCTCTGGGTAACTGAGGGCATACAGGAGTTGTCTTTGGTGTGCAGAAGTTACCTCAGATTTTGATGGCACACATTTACAGCTGGCAGTATTTAGTAGGACTATAAATATCTTGACAGCTAAAGCATATAGTCATGATGTGTTTACAGCACAGCACACAGCTCCGTGAGGATCTCAGCATTTCTTACAGGGTGATGATTCAGATTATGTTTGTTTCTGTGGGACATTACGGGGGCTTTGATTCTTAAAGGTGAGAGTGGGGCAGGAGGCTCAGCACCACACACTCAAGTGTGGTATGGGGGCAAGGGCAGCAGATCCCACAGCTGATGCTGCAGTCCCACTCCTGTCCCAGCATGATGTTCCCAGAGTGGCTGCTGCAGAGCTGTTGTGGCTGAAAGGGAGGGATAGAGAAAGAGGCTGAGGATGCTTATCTGAGCAGGAGGCTGCTTTACTGTGTTTCCAGGGAGGCCACTTCTGTTCAGCTTCTTTAAGTCTCATTTTGCCCATCTGTTATGCAATGCTCATTTGCCCAGAGTGGTGTCAGGAGACTTCACTGATGTATATGAAGTTCTTTGATGCATGACAGCTCTACATGAAAAATAAAACAATCAAAGCTTGTTTCCATCTATATCACTTTTACTTGGACATCAGCAGCTATTTAGTGTTACTGAATGCTTTCAGAAAAAAAATATCACTTTATTTATTCAATGGTCCATGCATGAGACCTCCCCAGTCCAGGACTGGTTTCCTTGTCCTGTTTTTTTTTGGTTTTTTTTTCCCCAAATATTGTATAAAATCGACTGTTTTTCTCTTGATGCTGCTTTTGACCTCCTTTTCCCTCTTAAAAGAATACACAAATCCCATACTCCTCTGCCATAACTGCCTTTCCCTGGAGTACATTTTCATTGTTTGCAAATTACATTTGGAAAAGCAAACAGAGGAAAAATATTGTTTAAAAGTATCCTTATCAGGGGTAGAATGTTACAAACAGTTTAAAATATCAGAAAGTTAATCACTAACCATAACTGATTGTAAAGCAGGATGATCATCACTGATGACCAGCAGTGACCATCACTGGTGACCATCACAGGTACAGCCTCAGTTTGGACAAAGGTAAGCAGCTTACAGATCAGGTGGGGCAGACAGGCAGATGCAGAGCAAGCAGTGAGTGCTCAGTTAGAGGCTTCTCCACGGAAGCCCCTGGCAGGGGAACTGCTCCCATTACTTCTGCATTACACTGCAGATGCTCGGAGGCCACAGCTAAATGACTGCAGAAGCCAAAACACTCTCCTCATCTGTCGGATCGACTCAGCGACTGGTCTGAGAGATACAGATGTCGGATGCAAAGCTGCAAGCTGATAGGCATTGCCATTAATGGGTTTTAATTAAGTAGTGGAAAGGAGTAGTGAGGGGACTAAAGCAGTGACAGTGAGAGGAGAGTGAACACCAGAGAGCCTGAATTTGTTCCTCTTGTATCTGTTTCTTTCATCAGTAATCAGGGGAGCATGGCTGCTGCCCAGCTAGTGTGTATTGCTGGGAAATATGAGGATTTTGTTGTTTCTAGGTTGAGCTTCAACATTTGAGTAAGTCTGTCAGTTGCAGAACATACCCATATCAGCCTTTTATTTTTCACATACACTTTGCTTAACACTGCTCATGTCTGATAGATAACTTCTTTTTTCAATTCCCAGTTATCCCTGTTTCCCCACTGATCGGGAGCCCTCGTGGTTCTTCATCTGAAGAATAACATTAGCAACCACCAGAGCCTCAGATATTGTTATGGAGATGCCACGTGGTGGTTATGGCTTTTTCATGTCCCTGCTGGCCTGATTATGCCCGGATTCCCCACAAGTGCCCATGAGCTGCAGACACATCTCGGCAGCTGCCCGAAGTATCTCCCTGCTAAGGAACCCCCCGGGGATCCGCAGCGGGTCACAGCTCCCACATCACAGCTGGGGGTGTCTGTGTGTCTGTCTGCGTGCAGCTTCTTTGTTTGCAACAGACACGTAGCAAATACAGAACGAGTATGTAGGCAGAGTATGAAAATGTGCCTTAGGTGGAAAATTAGACTGTATAGAAATATACAGTGGAAGTTTATTCTCCCCATTTAGAGTGAGTCTAAAAAATCTGCATTTCTGCGGATCTCAGACACCGTTTTGTCACAGCTTATGCATATTTGAATTGTCTGTTTGGGGATTTTTCAAATATAAACTCTTTTGGAATTTCCCAAGTACTTCTGAAAACACTGCTGTTACCTCCACTAGTGGTGAATACAATATTATGAAAGCAAAATAGAACCGTGCTACATCTCTATGACTTCATTACCATTAATGTTGGAAAAATGCACACTCATTCCAGCTCCTTCTCCTTGCTTAAAGATATCCTATTCCATTTAGCTCTCTTTTTTGCAATAAGTTCCAGCCTCTCTGTAAACTACACTCTTTAGTCTACAGTGCATACAGTGTAGCCACCTTCAGTGTAATTTATAAACTACTGTGAGACTTTCTAAACATATAGTAAATTATAAAAAAAATCTAACCAGGAGCAGATGTGGATGCAGACTTCGGATGTGAAGTATTGCTCTTGTTCTATAAGCGTGCATTAGAACTTGTCCAAATGTGGGTAACATCAGACGTTACTTCACCTCCTTACCTGACTTTTGCATCTGCAGGAGACCTCATAAAATCCAGTTAAGATGCAGATGGATGCAGAGATTCAGCTTGTATTCGTGACAGGGCTCATGACAGGAAGAAGCCACTGCACTAGCAAGGTGTGATTCATCTTTTCTTAAGTTAGCTACCTAAAAATGGCAAATCTCATCTCAGCTTGTTTGCTACGCAATCAGTGGAAAAGGGAGGCAACCCACAGGCTGACTGACTCACCAGAAAGGCCCTGAATTAGAAAGGACCCTAAGTGAGTGAACCTTGGGCATCAAATTCAAGCTAGACAAGCACAGTTAATCAAAATCAATCCAGACCCGAATGACTCTGGTCCTTATGGGATTTATAAAAAACTGCAGTGCAGACCTTACTTCAGAAGTGGCAGCAGTGCCCCATTAAATTCGATGTCATAATCCCTGCGTCAGCCATCCCATGGGATTTCATCCTTCACAAAGGCTCATTTTTTTCTAGGGAGTGGGAAAGAGGAGACGGGTATGAAGCAGAGGGAGCTTTAAAGGCCACCATTGATCTAACACTTCGCTGTGATGGTCTTTTGGAGGTTTAAAAGCTGCTGAGTTGTTTCATAAGGGAGAAGTGAAAATTGCAAAAAGTAAAACGTAAAAAAGCAATTTAAGAATAATCTATCCACATCACACTGTGGCCTTGTAACTAAATTTGGCTCAAAGATTCACTGAAGTCCATGTACTTATGCATGGCCACAGCTTAGGGCAATAGATTTGAGAACTGGGGACTGAGACAGGCAGGGAAGAGATTAAATTTCTCCTAGGAGAAATTATCTGGAAGAAAGAAGAAGGGGCAGAGCTGAGGGGGAGAGAGAGAGAGAGAGAGACCTTTAACTACCCAGTGGGAGGGCACAGATGAGAAGGAGCTAAACAGTTCTTGGAGGTACCTTACGAAAGAGCAAAAGGCAATGTGCACAAGTTCCAACAAAGGAAATACCTATATCCAAGACAGTAGAAGAAAAAATTGTCATGGTGTCCAAATACTACAGAAGCAACATGGGTTGTGAAATTTTTTCTTCCTTGGACTTTCAAAAGTCATCTGAATCAGTTACAGTTCACTTGGAACCTGTCCTGAATGAGGGATGAATGACTGACTTATTTGTGAATGAGTTTGTAGACAGACAGACACATAGATAATCAAACACCATGGAGTTCTAAAGCTCTTTGTCCTAGTGTCCCTGCAAGATAGCATTGTGTGTACATTTTTGTGACAATCTCCAGAGACCAGCAGTTCACACGGGAGACAATGTGAGACAATCAAAAGACAACTGTACGAAAGCCCTTTAAACTCATTCTGCAGGATGCTTTTCATCTGTACATCACAGCAAATGTGCAAAAGGAGAGCAAAATGATTGAAAGAGTAGCACTGGTTGTTGGGATGACTGAGATCTCCAGGAATGTGGATTGAAGGGTTTTACAGTTGAGAGCTGACAGAGAGAGACTAATTTGTTGTCAAATATACAAAGGAAAAATAGAGCGCCTAGTTGTAAGGTTAATGACTTAAAGGCTCAGTCCAAAACTTCGTCTTGCAGCAGGGTTAATTTCTACTAGTTGTTCTCATGGTGATATCTTGCCTAGAGCAAGGAACAGTAGGAAAAAGTAGAGCATGTGTCTACAAAAAAGCTACTAACAGTAATTACAAAACATCATCAATTTGTCTTTATGCAGAGTAGCAAGGGTCAAGTGTGGTTCATGTGGCAAACTGCTTGATGCAGATGGTTGTGGTCCTACCAGTACAGGTGAAACAACAGGTGAATCACTCTCTCTAGGAGGTAATTCTCAGAACTAAGAAGGGACACAGCCTTTGTGTCAAACAAAAAGAATTTGATGGCAAACACGTCTTTACAGAGCATTGTAAGACTGATCTACAAGTAGAAGGAAAAATGCTGAAGTGTAACTGGAAAAAACATTTCCAAATTAAAGCACACAACTTCTAATGAGTGTTTCGTATCTGTGGCTGGAAGTTAAAGTAAATTTAGTGCCTGTGACAGGGCTGGACTTAAATCAATGCCCAAAATGCAGAGCTTTGGTCCCTGGTACTCTCTATCTTCCTAGTAGACATGAGGCACAGACAGCTCATAGGCCAAATAATGCCCATAACTTCTGCAAGATGATATAAGACCATGCTATTTTTTTCTTGTTAAAATTGAATACCATTAAGCGATGTTTTACTGTCCAGACTGCCAAGGCTTTCAAAGCACCTTTCTGGCTCTCAGCTACAAAACAGCCCTATTTCATGCTTCCTCACTCTTCTTATGAGAATTATCCTCACTTTAAAACAGGGAAAAAAAAAAAAAGAGCTACTAATTAAATACAAGAAAATATTGAATTCAGGCTGGATGTTGTTGTTTTTTCCATGTAATTGAATATACTCCTTTAAAAAAAAAATAAAAGATGACATCCCACCAGCAACTTTCTACTTTATTAAGATGTCACACTGTAGAACTCTAAGTGATAATGCCAGGCTGAGCAGAGTCCATGGTCTGGAAGCCAGGTGATTAGTCTGTGTTTAACCACCAGAATTAAGCCAGAAGCCCTACTAGATCTGTCCTCTGGAAATCCCCTGGAGGCATCAATATGGTGCAGCAGAAGTCTCTGTCTGGTTTTGCTGGACCTTGCTCCTGCATATGGAAAAGGGCAGAAGAAAAGGACTGCAGCCAACGTGCTTCTGTACCCCAGCTAGCCAGCCCCTGCCAGAGCCTTTTCCAGTCATACACGGGTGGAATTTAATAAAGGTTTTCCAAAAATTGGAGGAAATCATATGATAAATATATTTGGTTAGGCTGACTGAAGGCAAAAAGCAGACTGGAAAATACAAAGGTATTTCTCCACCAGGTAAGTTAAAATACTGGCCTCGGTCTCCTCTGTGCCACCCGGCCGTGCAGCATCAGCCCCGGGGCACCCAGTGGCACCCCGGTCACACCCAAGGGCTCCACACCCAGGCTGTGGTGACATCTGCTAATAACATGTGACAAAAATAGCGCCTAGGAAGTAGATGCAGCTCTGCCTACAGAAATGCTCCGTCCTGCCCGGAGCTTCCTTGTGCAGGGCACGTGCGCATCCCCCAGCAGCCAGTGCTGTAAGCCGCAGTTCTGGACCGCTCCAAACCCAGTAATATGTGTGTAAGCCACTCACAGCCATGCCGCTTTTAATAAACCATTTATTAGCTAAACATGGGCTGATAACAAAGACATCTATGCTGAGAAGGATCCCTCCTTTGAACTGGAATTTGCACAGTTCAAAATCCCATTTCTTCAATCTTCGGATTAATGTCTGTGTTATCTGTGTGTGAAGACAGTTCTACTTTGTCTGCATTGTAACAAGGGTCTGTGCACCCAGGATGCACATGTTGGTATGTATTTGTAGGAGGATTGTGTTCAAGGCAAGCACAGCTTGACTTGGGGAGGGAACAGCTGCATAATATTTGTATTACCATTAAAAAGCCCCCATGCTGGGTATTAGGCATTATTTCTCTCATACTTGGTGTGTTGTAATAGGTTCTGAATGCTGTAATGCCCCTTTGAAATATCACTGGAAGTAAATCCATGCAGAGAAATAGAGAGAGAAATCCATCTTACACGCTAACCTATTCTTGAACTCAGACTGCTTCTTACACTTCTCTTGAATTTAGGCATGGAGTTTGTATAAATTTGGAAATATGCCTATGTCTTATCTAGTTTGTAACTTAGCAACCTTTAATCTGGGTTTCTTGCTGCTCCTTATAAAGGAGCTGATAAATCTAGTCAAGCTCCTACAGTACACTTGGTGGGGAAAGTATAGAGAGGGTTCACCAAATACATAAGTAACACCCAAAGCTCTGTTCATTTTGCTGACATTTACCTTTATGCATAACGACAAGCACAAAAACGCCCACTGCTCAAAGTCACATTTAATCAGATTGAGTGGATTTATATTAGCAGACACCAACTGCTGGAGGGAAGGCTGTGATTTGCAGAAGGAAGTTTTGTAGATCGTGATTTGCCTGAGACACAGTGATCTTTGATTTAATTGCTTAACTTAGTTAATTTGCCATCTCTGCATTTGGAGAGGGAGTTGGCCAGATGTAAAACGAAAAGGAAGTGATAAAAATTGAGAAGTTTATCTTGATAAGGTATAGTTTTTTAGAATGATTTTACCCCACTGAATGCCACAGAGCACTGCTAGGTTTAATCTTATCTGCAAGGCAAACATATTAAGTAAGATAAGATCTGGGAGCTCTGAGTGACAAAACTCTGAGTGGCACAGTTGTCACAAGTGATTGGCATATTCATTACTGAATTGCACCTTCCCAAAAGGTGTTTGGCATGCTGCTAAAGGATTCCTAGTCACACACGGGAGGCTGTCAGACAAGCCCCTCTCTGTTTGTTTACCTCCTGCATTAATGCAGCTGCGTCCTCCTGGAATTGAATGCTATTGCTGTGCATCCCATTGATTGCAGAGAGACATGTCCAAAGGGCAAAGGTACAGGCTCAGAGCTGGAGGCTGCCTTGCAAGGTTGTTTGTTTTTTTAAAAAAACACTTCTGTACACTGCTGCATTTGACTCATTTCTTTTGTTCTGAACAGTGTGGGTATTCCTAAATCTGTTTTGGTATTCTTTTTCATCTGAAAAGCAAGCCTGGAGATAGGGTGGGCTCCAGTAGAGCAATGTCACTCCTAGCTGAAAGAACAACAGCAAACTGATCACTGGTTTGCAGGATTGTTTTTTTTTTCCATAGGAATTGAGAGCAGAGTTGTATCAATGCACTGAAACATGCCCTTTGATATAAAGATAATAAAAGTCAGAGACAAAGTGCAGCTGTCTAGTGCCCCTCACGCATGGCTATTATCCAGCACAGACACCAAAATATATACACAGAATCGATAGACAGTAACAAAAAGGTCTATATTTAATACCAGTCCTTTCAGGCCTACAAGCGAGCTATCACAAGTTTTTCTCTCTCATCTACTGGAGCTGGACTGAGTTAGCCTTGAGATAGAAAATGGGGAGTTTGTGCCTCCTCCAGGTGCTGCAGAAAGTAGCGAAGGGCCTTGGCTTTTGCTGCAAAGTGAGTACTAAGTCCAAGTGCCAGCAAAATAAAAGAGGTCACTGGGTCCTGGTTTTTTGGAAGAGGTGCAAAAACAGTTTCTGGACTTCTGTGCTGAGTGCTGAGAAAACCTCACTGTTCTGGCTGAGTTCCCATTGACAGAACTAAGTGCATGCTTAAATATTTCATAATTAAGTCTCTACTCTTGATGTCAATTAATCTTATTTCTCAATGAAAACGTCAGTGGTTCTTGTGGCAGCAGAAGTTGGTTGAGTCTGTGACCTCCTGATCCTCCTGTCTATATGTGTTCCTCTTCTTTTTCTCCCATTTTGGGCAGCCACGATGTTCTGCTGGAGCTTACCAACCACCACAGTGCTGCCACGGGCAAGCCGTGGGGCAGAGGCTCCTCTGAAAGGTGAGGGGATTCCCTCCAGGGTGGTACGGGGGGAAGCTCTCACTGTGCTGGGCTTGAGCAGGGGGGGTGCCTCCCAAGCTTCCCAGCTGGTGCCAGGGTTGGCTGCAAGCAGCAGTAAGGAGAAGAGCCACAGCTGGACACCGTGCTCGGGCAGCAGCCACAGGGGGATGGTGACAGCCATGGGAGAGCCCCGAGTGCTGCTGAGGTCCATGTCGGCTCCCACAGTCCGCGGCTCCCGCCTGCTGCTTCTTTCCAAGGGGAGCCCCGAGTGCTGCAGCATTTCTGCTGCCAGGCACTTCCCTGGATATGGCAAAGGCCATAGGAACATGACCAGAAGACATGAGTCACACTTATTCAAGATGATTTTAGTGTTGTTTTTTTTTTTTTTTTTTTTTATAAAATTTTTAGTGAAGATTATTTCAGAACAGGAACTATGGCATCTGCTACTTGAGTTAGAGGATGGTACAAAAAGAGGTACCTCTGCCGGTCACATGGGAACAGGGAAAGGGCAGACGGTGACCCTTGTCCATCAGTATCAAAAATTCACTCAAACTCTCACCTAAAGTGAATGATCCATGCCAATAGCAGGAGCTAACTTAGTCCTGATGATTAATTATACCCTCCTTCAGCTTTCTACACAGAGTCCCTGGGATTTCAAACCAGGAGGGGTTTGCCAGTCTGCTTCTTATGCCGGTCTGTGTGACTGCTGAGGAAAGCTGACTTTTTAGTATTGTTTCCGCTGGACCTCGGAAGTATCTGCTTGCTTGTGGAACTCATCATCCTAGAGTGAGAGGAAGCACCTTCCTTCTACTTTGTTTTCTTTTCATGGCTGGAATCAGATTCCTTAGAACAATTCCTACAAATAGGGACACGCAGTGCTCCCATTTCAAAATACAAAGCTTTGTATAGATGAAATCTGCATTTTTATTTTGAGCAACAAGCTCCATCAAGTTAACTTCCTCTTCACAAGGGAAAAAGTGGTCTGCAGTGCGCTGACATGATCGTCTCTGACAACACTGCCAGTTCATGTAGGAATAACACCATGGAGGCATGTTGAAATTAGAAAATACAAGCAAGCAACAGCCAAGAAACACATGAGAGCACGGCTCAGTGAGAGCTGTCAGTTGCATGTTCAAGTTACCAGATGTCTGTGCGGCTTCTGAGTTTTAACATCTCCACTGGCTTTCTCAGAAGTATTGTGTCTTTCTCTTGCCACGGTTTAAGTGTGTGTGCTTTCTCCTCCCTCCTGTGGGCTTTAGTACTGTTGTGCCCTTTCAAAATTTGATGTTTGTAAGTTAGATAAATAGACAGTACTTCCTCATAACTGCAGCAGTCCTGTGCTTCTTGCATTTACCAAATGAAACATCTGAAACAAAATGGGGTCCCACCTTTGTCTCCATCCACCAAACTGTGCTGACTCCCTGATGTGTGCACCAGGGCCAAGCAGGGCAGGGGGGCCATGAGGGGACCAAGGACCACGCCACTACAGACACTCGTTCAGACATTTTGAAAGCAGCAACAAGTTTTTTTGAGAGCAAATACTACCATTAACACTAAAAATACACTGCTTGCATGCTTCGTAACTCATTTCTTTCAGTTTGTTTCTTCTTTATTAAATATGTTTTTAGGTATCTTTTAAATATACAAAGAAAATACATCTTAGCTAGATGTACTTACACTCACGTATATATGTGTATATATCTTAACTAGATACATTCTTTTACTAAATGCTATTTAAATGCTACTTGAGAGAAATAGGGTGCAAGTTTTCTGCCTCAGCATCTGAAGGCCCCTTTTCGTCACACTGGAGAAGATAGTGTTAACCAAACATGCCACAACAAAATGCAAAATACATGCTCACCTTTTTGAAACATTAAACGAACATCCCACGAACTTAAATTGTTGAAGAGTCTGAGCATTTAAACTATATATGTTTAAATTCAATCTCACTTTTCACTTCTGAAGCTTTAGAAACCTCCTTTTTTGATTTTCTAATAAGTGGGTTTGAAATAAATAATTTCCTGAAAATTCAGAAATGCTTGTAAGAAATGCTTTCTTCTCCTGACCATTTTCAGATAGTAATGAACATGCAGAACAGAATCTGTGATAATTTTCCTGCTTTTTTTGTGAAACAAGTTTTGGTTCTGCATGTTCATTACTATCTGAAAAGCCTGCTTTGCTTTGAAGTGGAGCATGAGTAACTCTTGTGCAGTCACTTTTGCATCCTGGCTCTGGACAAATAAACTGCAAACCAAAGATGTCACAGAATGGGAATAAGTGAACTCAAGCAACAAAGATGATCCAGGATCTGCAGCACCTCTCTTGTGAGGAGAGGCTGAGAGAGCTGGGAGTGTTCAGCGTGGAGAAGAGGAGGCTCAGGAGGTTTCTCACTGATGTCTGTAAATACCTGGGAGGAGGGTGCAGAGAGGATGGAGCCAGGCTCTTTTCATGGTGCCCAGTGCCAGAAAAAGGGGCAATGGGCAGAAACTGGAGCACAGGAGGTTCCCTCTGAACACCGGGCAGCACTGCTGTGCTATGCAGGTGACAGAGCACTGGCACAGGCTGCACAGAGAGGTTGTGTAGTCTCCTTCTTGGAGATCTTCCAAAGCCACCTGGCCATGGGCCTGGGCACCCTGCTCTGGGTGTAGCAGGAGCTGGAGCAGATGGACCCAAAGGGCCCTGCCAACCTCAGCCATTCTGGGATTCAAATGCTGTTAACCTGTGTATCTTTGAAGAGTTCTGTGGCACTTGGGTCTCAGGTCACCGAGGCTGTGAAGGAGCAGGAGTCAAGGAGGTGGTGGGTGTCAAAGGAACATAAATTTTGGCCTGACAGAAGTGTTGAGGCACACGGAACACAGAGACAGACTGGAAGGAAAAAAATGCAAAACTAAACAAGATGCTGCACTGCTCTCCCACCAGGGGGAGAGACTTTCCCTCTGGGGCTATTCCCAGGCCAGTTGCCTGGCTCCGGGTTTGCTTCTGTCTGCAATGTTTTTCTGTTTCCCTGTACTTGCAGTATTTACATTTGCTTAGATTGGAGGATCTGGTTGGGAGGGAAGTCTTTATCAGCTGCTCATTAGAATTTGAGATGCAATAGTCCAGCTTGTGGAGTCCTTCTGAGCACCAACAGGGTCAAATAAAGAATGTCATTATGTTTAGGAGACTTTTACTTGTCACTTGGCAGATAGAGGGTGTATTTACCAACTGGTCTTAGCAAATTCCTGGTACTCTACATGCTGAGGAACTGTCAGTGTTCAAAATCTGTGGCACTCCATCTCTTGCAAGCCATGTCTAGAGACAGATGGAGAGAGAGGGAGAAAGAATGATGGAGTGAGAAAGATACGTAAGAAAAACATAATGTTGTAACACAAAGGTTTTATATCTACATGTTAGCACAGTGATTGTCTGCACCAACAATCACTGCAAATCAGGAACAATAAAACTTCTGCCCTGCAATCCAGGGCTCCTGCACGTCCCTCTGCAAGCCCCACAGAAGGTCAGCTACGACAGCAGGTGCCAAGTGGTGGCAGGACTCAGCTCTTTATTCCCCCATAAAAACTCTACATCTCTCTACTCAGCTATCCAACAAGCTGTTGAGACAAAATGCTCTGAATAGCTTTTTGGAAATGCCTACTGATGGGAATTAGGGGCTATACCTATTCAAGCAAACCAAGCAGGGCAGCAGATTGGCCTGGTCCATTGGCCTGTGGTCATCCATTCTATTTAACTGAGTATTTGCAGTAACACATTACCTGGCATAGGTTTGCCCCACACCAAATGGTATTTGCCTGGAAATTGTCCAGAGGATACACAGGCCAGAAGGCAGAATGAATGAAACCACCACTTCCAGAAAGAAGGGGGAGAAAAGGAGTTTAGTTACAGAAGCATGGTCCAGTTTGGCACTCCCCTTCAGGGCCAGAGAACAGACTCTCTCTTCTTTGTTTATTAACACCAAAGTACAAAGAGAGACCTAAAACCAGGTTGTAGGTACTTTGTTATTGTTGTTGCTGTTAAGAATAAATTGAATGGCACGGGATTCTGTCANNNNAAAAAAAAAAAAAAAAAAAGGAAGACATTGAACAGCTCTTAAAAGGCACTTTTAGATACTTAGATACTTTTTCTATACTTAAAAGGGCACTTCTTTTAAAACTCAAGGCTAAAAGCCAAAGGAGATTCTCCTGAGAAGCTGGACAGTGTGAGGCCATCAGAAAACAAATTTCTGACTGGCGACATACCTAGGAAGATAGCACTTGCTCTGAGCCAGGGACAGGCATGCTCAGGGTACCAAGAATGGCTCAAAGAGGAAGGCTTTTCTTTCTCTCACAAGAAGAAAACAAAAGCAATCAAAAGGAAATATTTGCAGATGCTTAAGAGGTGTCTCAGGAAGTACATTAGTATGTTGATTGAGGTGTCGAGTATCTGATAAACTGCACAGGCTTATGCAGTTTTATGCATACATTTTATTTCCACATATGGTTCATATGTCCTATGGGGAAAGTTAAACAAAATCTAAAGTTGCTAACCAATCCCTTTCAGTTTGCTTTTAGTTTGCTCTCCTTTGTTGTAAATGCATCTGACCGATCTTTGCATAAAAGTGTGTGTTAGTCTTTCAGATAATATGCATTGGCAGTAAAACTGCCTTCATTAAGTTATGGCATTTTAAAGTAGATTTCTTTGAATTACCTCGGTGTCTATGCATAATTTTGATTATCTCCTTAGCTGCCTCTGATGCATCTGAGGAGAAAGCAGAATTGAAACACTGCACGTTGGTTTAAGGCACACTATTTAATACAAAGAGTATTTTTGTTTGAGACCTCCTCTGCCAGTTTATCAGCCAATATTTATTCTGCAAGTATCAATTCAAATGTCATTATCTGGCTTTTCAGATGAAAACATTATCATATACAATAATGCATTACGAACTATCAGTAACACCTAGCATTTGCACAATACCAGAATCCCCTCCTCTTTACTTGTTAGGCAAATGAACCCTTTCAAGAGAGCTAATTTGGCAATGTTTCTGATTTCTCTATCAAAATGTACTACAACACCTGGGAATAAATCCATACTAAGTATGAACACAAATGTGTCAGTCAACCAACAGCATAAATGTAAGTGCTCATGGTTTTTACTTGCTATATGCTGTTAGATAGTCCTCACCAGTACACATACATCTGCTTCTTCAAAGACATCACTTCCCCAAAAATAAATATTAAAAAAAAAATAAAAAGCAGGAGAAAGTAGGAAAAAGCATTTCAATACTGACTTCAAGATAATCGTAAGCAATGGTTTCAGGCTACAAGTGTACTCATGATAGCACTGAAGTGAATTTGGGCTTGTTGCCCAGCATTTGCAGTATGTTCTGGATGAGATTGCATGCCAAGCTGTCGTTCAAGCCAGTATAGCTGCAATGCCATGGCCCATGGTCAGCCTGCCATCCTCGCATGGGAGTGCAGGGCCGTACTTTCTGTAACCCAGACGGGCCAGGGCTCTGGACTGCTGTGGATGGAAAGGCCGCAGTGATGCTTCTCCAAGGGGAAACAGCTCCAAACACATAGGTAGGCATAGGCTGCTTTGGGGACAAGGCAGTGATGAGCCCTTCAGATGAGCATTTGTTAACTCATTATTGCTTTAAAGCTTCTCCTCCCCTCTCATGGGGCTGGAGGATGGAACCAGCTCTCCCCAGGGATCACCCCCCCGACCCATCCCACCTCCATCATGCTCTAGCAGCAGCTCTGCTCCATGTTCAGTCTGTCCATCCTACCAAGAAGCCCCGGGGAAATTCAGTGCTGAGATGAGCCGCAGGGACAAAGCTGAATGCACAGCTGATGAACACAAAAGACACCATTTCAGAAAGGCCCAGTCCTGTGCTCTGGTGGATATTTCCTTGATTTCAGGCCGAGAAAGCAAGCTCTGCAGAAAGCAGAACAGCGGCTTCTAATCATCCATATCTGGGCAAAGACTCCTCAGCTCCTTTGGGGACAAATGCCTCCCTGCGTTTAGTGGTGAAATGGAAGTAGATACACAGCTGAAAAACAAGGTGATACTGATAGAAATGGGCAGAAATAAGGAGTTAGAAAATATAATGGCTAAGAGAGAGAAGAAGCATCAATGGCCAGCTGGGGTAAGGAGTTGTTGTTTACATACATCAAGAGCAAATGAAATGAAATTCCATTAACAACACAGCCCCAGTTAGGCAGGGCTGGCAGGAGCATCGATCACAAAATGCAGAGGGCTGAAGCATTCAGCCAGCACTCCCCTTGGGTGTGAGGAGCTGAGGTGATGTCAGCCGGAGCCAGGCACAGTGAGGTGACACAGTGGAGAGGACGCTCACTCCCACACGTCCCACTCAGACGTCTTTGAGTCTTCAAGACTGGGCAATTTGCACCAGTATGGATTAAAAACTGTGGCCAAGGAGCTCTTTGAATTATTAACGCTAATAAATCCTAGACTGAGCAAAAAAATTCAGCTTGCAAGGTTACAGACAAGCTTAGATTGACATTGGTCTTTGAAAATATCCAGGAAAGGCTGGCAGGGAAAACAATCAGCGAGGAGTCAAAAGAACAAGTGATTCAATCAATATTGCATTTTATTTTTCAAACCTACCTCAGAAGTTTTGTGACATCACAAATGTGATTCAGTTACCCAATTTCTATAAGGCAATACAGCAAGTCCTTCATAATGGTCTTACAAAAATTAGCTGTACAAGAAAATCAATGAAGACTCATTTTAAAAAGATTAAGAATTGCTCAGTTCGTAGATCTCAGAAAGGCATTTGTGATCACCAAGGGTTTTTCAAGCAGAAGCCTCCAGGGAGCTGCTCTCATCCTCTCCAATGTCCTTATTAATGATCCTGAAGAAAATACTAAATCATTGCTGATAGAATTTGTAGAAAATAAAAAGAAAACAATGAAGAGAGAAAAGATGATGGGCCTATGTCTGGGTCCTTCGGAAAGGTGGCTTCATTTGAATGCAAGTTTCAACACAGACAGATGTAAGGTTATACTCTAAGAGAAAGTAAATCCCATTCATAAGGGAGGTCATATCTGAGGAAGCAGTGGCTTGTAGAAGGACTTAGTAGCTGTGGCTGATAAGCTGTACATCACAACAGCTGAAAGAGCAAACGCTGTCCGTCACCATGTAAACAGACAAATGACAAGAGAGACTGCGGAAACAGCATTATGTTGTTGTACATGATGTTTATTACTTCCAAATACAGAATTGGCTATGAGTGTCAATGGAACTGCCACTTTTGTTTCTCAGGTGGCTGGCCTGCCCTTACAGCTTCTGTTTCTCCTGTGCTGGTACAGTGTCCAGTGGCAGGGCCAGGCCAGTCACATTGCCCCAGGGGCAATGGGCACTGATGATCCCTACTGAGGGGTCTAGAGATGGAGAGATGGGGGATGCTGTACTATCTGGGAATTACAAGAGGGCTAGAAAAGGATGATCCATTTTAGGAAACATCTTCTGGCAAAAAAAATCTAGAAGTTTCATCTATGTTGATTACTCAAGAAAAGGATAAGAGGTGGTGTTAACACAGTGTAAAAGAACTGCGATACACAGGAGATGTTTCACAGCTGGCAAGTTTTCAATCAAATGGAAAAACATACATGGTCCAATGGCAGGAAGCTAAGAGCAGACAAACAGCCTAGAAATTCTTTCATTCCAAAAGGGAGAGTAAATAATAACTGAGCCCTCACTTGGGGCTTTTAAGCTGTGAGTGAGTGTCTCATGGAATGATATGCCACGGTTCAAACAGAAGTCTGGGCTGGAAGGAGAAATCTCTGCATAACTTATTTGAGAGACAGACTGGATCACAGAAGGCCCTTCTACACTTTCTTTATTGTCTTGGTATGTTTCCCAGACCTTGGGACTCATGTGGAAATCTCCTATTATCCTTTCTGTCTTTCATTTCACCTTTCTGAGATTTTGGCATGACGTGGAAAAAGTACAAATTCAAATTATCTACACTTGGTGGTCAGGCTGGTGTTCAATCCTGGGTTTGTAGACTTACGTTGACTACTTAGAGAACTGATATGGATTTTTTTTCCCAAACACATGGAAATAGCAACTTTCACTAGTTGCTATTTTTGTTTTAGTTTTTACACTAGTTTTGTACTCTAGCCATGAAGTAAATACAACTATACAGATTTCCATGTCCTTCGGCTACAAGAGCATTCCAGAACATTGCAAAATTTTGGTTTAAGTCTACATTGAGCCTTTGTGGCTTCAATTTACACTGCATGTTATAATTAGATTTTGATTGTATCTCCCTGAACATATGAATTCTAACAGTTGGAGGTTGTGTCTATGAGTGAGTTACTTTCTGATCACCCAGTTTCATACTTAATGCCTATTTTTAGATTCCAGATACACTAACTCTGTTGAATTGATACTGTAATAAAGAGTCACACAGTAGTCAGCCTATATCGATGATAACTCTCCAATATTTCTAGCTTGACAGCACAGTTGACTTCTCCCCAGTGCTGCAACTGCAAGGCTGAGGGCTGCTCTGGTAAAGCTTCCATCCATCAGCTCTTTTGCTTAGGATAAAGAGAAGCAAACTAAAGCTGATAATGTGTGTTTGTTGCAACGTACAATATGTGGGAGGACCACTGGTATTTCAGCAGTAGGTTCCCTGCACATGTATTATGAGAACATCCACGTGCAAAATTTGCCATCCATTATTAGCAACCATCTCCTTACTCTTTAATTCCTTCTGCAATGGAATAAGTAAAAAATGTCTCAGCATATGAGTTTTTGAGTCAGTGTCTTCTCTTTCCCATCCCACATTACTATATCACTATTCATTCTCTTTCCCTTTTTCCTTGCTTAATATCTTATCTCTCTTGTCATCAATATCATTTTTATATAAATCACTATATTTCAGGCAGAAGCAGCATGGAGAATAACTTTTGCAGGCCCTAAACTACAGACTCGTGCTGACATTACTCACCTCCCTTGGGAGTTACATATTTTCTTTCCTGGCTAAATTCACATAAGAACAGCACAGACTCAAAATCCACTTACAGATTAGATTTTGTAAATGCTTTTTCTTTCCATTTCCTTTTTTTTTTTTTTGAAAATTATTTATTTTTCCATTCACTTCAATCTGGCTTGTCTCTAGGAGTTATTTCAGAGTAAAATACAAGACCTTCTATTTCCTTTGGATACAATCTTTAAACAGGGATTTGGGAAGCTTTAAAACACTCAGGAACTCAGTACGTGAAATGGTATAGAAAGGTGCTCTTCCTTTCAGCTTCTTGGGCCAGGTGGGAGCCCACACAAGAAGACACATGGAAGAAATGACCCCGGCTGAGCAGGGGCAGCCAGGCAGAGCAGTCTGCACTTGAAAGTACCAGCCAGAGAATCTGAAGCCCACAGACATTGAGGGCACAATAAACACTAATTTTGTTACAATAGAAAGTATTAACTTTGTTCTATAGCTTCCAATTGGAAATGTCCCGAGTTGCCCTTTCATAAGCTCATACATATAACAGAAAACTTCTGGGAGTGGAATTCTCTTCCAGCTGTGACACCTAAATTCAGGTCTGTAATTCAGGAAGCGGACATAGTTCCCATGCTAGCCTGTGGAGATCTTATCAGACCTTCCAGTGGAGAACAGAGGTTATCTCACCTGACCAACCAGGATGTCTCAGCTCAAAGTGAGCAAAGTCACTCTCTACATGAATTAGATTTCAACTGACTGTGATAGGAGTCTGGACTCACACTTAGACTCCTAAATCTAGCATTTCCTACTGAAAAGGTGAGGCTGACCTTAACGCATGCATCCTCTCAGTTTGTCCAGTGGCTCACAGGACATCTTGGAAGGGCACTCTATTAAATTCCTAAATTCAGCTCAGAACTGAAGCTGAGACTGCTAACTAAAAAGCTAAAGTACTGGCAATCTTTTTGCCAGATTATTTGATGGTAAGCAGTATGTATAATAAAGATCCTGACTTATTTGTGATGTTTATTCAAAATGTCAGAACAAATTACTTCTATACAATACAACCTCCGCTTTACAATTCCATCCATTTCTGTTATGTTTTTAATGCTGGGCCTAATTTGCATCTCTATACTAAAACATGAAAACAGAACTCCTTTACTTGAACACTCACATTTTTCATTAATTTCAATAGAAGCGTTTCATGCGAAAGGAATGCCAGATCAGAAAGCTTCGCTAAGAGCAAGATAAGTAATGGCACGTAAGAGAGGACAGTGAGGACAATGTCCTCCATTGCTTTACAAAGAATATCCATTTTACATCAGGAAATACTGTGTCTGAAACTTGCAAATATTCTGAGCTTCCTTTTAGATCCCCTAATTAGCGTTTTCTGAGGACCTTGTAGCAATTTAAAGAAACATTTCACAATTCCAGACTGGTAAAACAAGATGTTGAAAAGGGTCCCATCATTCCCTACGGGAAAGGGCACATTTTTTAGGGCAAATATTTACAACAATAATGTAAGAGCAAATCTCTGGGCACTTCTGTTTAGAATAACATGCCAACTCAAAGAAAATTTGGTTCGTGTACACGTGTCTACAGATGACACTGACAGAGATGTCTTAAAGACCTAGCATGGCATCCATCAGCATACATCACCACCTCTTTAGAAGAGACCATTCTAAATAAAAGCTTTAAAGCATTTATGGGGTATACACAGAGCAACTTTTCCATTTTTACAGATGATCGTCAGACTCTTTTGCTTCGTCCTCCCTAGGTACCTCCCTCAGTTGTATGCACAAATGGCACTGCTTTTCCCCAGAACAGTTAGAAAGAGGGCAATGACATTGGATACAGCCTGGTTTCAATGACACTGAGCAGATTAAAGTAACAAATAAAAAACAACAACAACCGAAAAACAAATCACAGTACAATTAGGGCTGTAAACCAAGGGTAATAATGTCGGTCTCAGCATGGTAGCAGACTAGTTACTCCTGGCTCCTTTTGTTTAAGAACAGTTAAGATCCTTAACTAGAATTTTGTATTTTATTCCTCATTGTGTTATGTATTCCCACTGAGAAAATACAGAGGACACAAATAGTTGAGTATGTGAATCAAGCAAGACCACAAAGTTGCCAATTCCTTTCAGTCTATTTTACCATCAGCTCACTGGAAACTTCACCCGTGGCTTCCTCGCCAGTGAGAGGAGTTATCTGTCACACGTGTCTCATGAACTCCTTGCGGCAAACTGTAATGCCTGAGGTGGTAGCTTGTATTTACAATGTAAAAACATGCTGCTGCACCAGTGAGTTCAGCAGGTGAGTTGCCACTGATACAAGCAGGAGCAGGAGCTGCCGTGGCAGAGGAAGTCCCTTTTTTTTTCTTCACTAGACAAAGTGGCAAATCCATTTAAGACACTGCCATTCTGCAAGTGGCATGCTAGTTTGTCAAGAAGCCAAAATAGTTTTTAATAAATATTTTAGTGCTCTTCCTACATATTGCCATGAAGAAGCTTTAAATGTAGGCTTAAATGAAAATGGAGAACACAGAAATTCTACATTTAGGTCCATGAGTAGAACATACTTATTGCAGTAGCAAATAGTAAAGCTATTTCCGTGTCAGTTCAGAGTTAAAAATGAAGATAAGCCTATACAATTACATGGATGGATCCAAAGCAGAGTATATAAGAAGAGCAAATGAATTTTTAGATATGCAGAGCCTGAAAAATGCCCAATGTGAAAGAAAATAAATCTTCAATGTGAAAATACCCATTACACCACGTGAACATCAGCATCCAGCCCAGAGGCAGCCCAGCTCTCACTGGCAGCTCTGTTGGCATTAACAAACACCGTTACCCAGCCCACAGCTCCTGACTGAGCAGCAGGGAGTGGGACTCACTCAGTGCTGGGATCCCACAGAGATCTGCACCTCACATATGTGGAAGATTCTTCAAGACAGTGAACAGGAAAATATTGGACATTGACTGTCCTTGAGCAGTTTATTCTGAACTGATATTACACGTGCCATTTATTGTGTTCAGATATATACCCTGGTGTGAAAACATGAAGGAATGCTAAAATCTTCATCTTATCTAGCATATTAATGTGTTCTTCAAAAACTGCACATTTTTTACCAGGGAAATCTAAATCTTTTCAGCCAACTATGTAACAAACTTATATGTCTTTACAGCCCAAATTGTTCTTAAATAACCATAAAATCTTCTAGAGAGGCCATGCTGTAATAAGATTGCAGACTTACATTTTGATTTAAAATCAAGCAAACAAAAATCTATATTTTCCATTGAAAGAGAAAAATATCATATTACTGTCTTAGCTCTGCTTTCTCTCTACTATATAAAGAAACATTAATGATATACTGAGTAGTTTGGCAGGAAAAGAACCCTGAAAGTATATCTCCAGAAAGCAGAGAGAAATAATATGCCATGGGAGGGGGATGGATCCTCAGCTCCTCTGTCCTGGGGTCTTCTCAAGAGGATATCTCAGAGTGAACCTGCAAGAACAACCTCTGTAAAGCAGAGCATGGCAGCGTGACCCCATTGCAACAAAGGTTGCATCTGTGTCTAAGCTGTTCAGAGAAACATAAAACAGCGGGATTAGGCTGGTTTATGGATGGTGGTGTGTATGGCATGTATCCTGATGACCTTGTGTTGTCAGGCATCGTGTAGGCAGCCTCAGCATAGCCAGGAGGGAGGGTGATGTCTTCTGAAGGGATATAATTTTCATTGGTATGCTCATCTGGCTTCTGCTTAAACCAACAAACATAAAGAATATGTTGTCATAGTGTTCAAATGATAAATGATTTTGAGTGTAAGGTAGGTGGTAATGGTAAGCTGATCAAAAGCACATGTTTAGAGGTCAAATGGTCCTAACACTTGGTCCTAATGGTCTTGTCTTCTCTGAACATTTATTCCAAGCAAGATCTCAAATAAGGCACACGTGATGGATAATTTAGGCTTGAGGGAAACATGAAAAAAAAACTACATGATAACAAAGAGCTTCGCAAATGAAGAAGACTAAAAGAGAAAAAAAGGTCAAAAAAATAGCATCTTGAATCAGTTGGGGCAAATAAACGCTTTAGGACTGAAGAAATCTAGAGTTGTATACGGCCAATGTGCACAACAGGAAACAAGCTTGCATTCACGGTGGCATTTCTTTGGTGCAGGGCACCACAGGGAAGCAGCTGGCCAGTGACACCTGAACTCCATAGCACACACAACAGCACAGGGACTCCAACAGAAGCAGAGTGCCCAAATACAAGCCACTGAAACCCCATGGAAGAATAAAGTCCTCTGGAAACTTTGAAAAGTGGAGTTCAAAGGGGTTTCCAGGAGATCAGAGAAAGGAGAGCAATATTTCATCTCTAGCAAGGAGCTCAGTCGCTGCTCCAGGGATCCCCTCCATGGGTGCCTTGCAAGGTTTCTGCCAAGTTCTGCAGGGTGAGGTTCACTCATGTAGTTTCATCCATTTGAAAAAATATGGATTCAACCCTCTGTTTCTCCAGTTAGTGATCAGAACTGATGGCTTCGGGAGGAAATCCGCCATCTGAAAGCCCTATTACAGGATGGGACACAGTGCCCGGTAGGGTATCCCTCTTCTTCTCCTCTCTTACTTCTCAGATCCCAGAGGGAGCCCAGGTGAACAGCTTGTGCAAGAGACCCCATTTTAGATGAAAAAGTTATCTGAAATGAATCCCGCTTTCAGCTTTTTCTTTCATTTCTGGAAACTACCACTATGTCAGATTAAGATTGACGGCTTCCCCTCATGGAAAAGCACAGCGAAGGACTGCCTGTACTGAATCACACTTGATTTGATGTTTCTTGTGTTTCTGCATTTGAAATAATTTCCTACATGTAATTATACACTTAAGCAATATTCATGTGCACAAAACAGCTAACAGTTTTCCTGTTTTCCAACAGAGATTGGCTTGCCCTAGGAACATTTTGCCTTACTGCTGTTTTTGGACTAGATACTGCTCCTTAGGATAAAAGCATGGGAAAGAAATTCTGAACTGTAATTTTGAAAGAGTCCTGCAAAATGGTCCCATGTAATGCCTTAAATTTGTGCATGATACAGAAAGTGTGTACACACAGTGCCGAACTGCAATTACACTGAACATACACATGTCACAAAGAAAAACGCTGGGAACTGGCACTGCTTTAATGATGTGCCAAATATTAAATGATGCCTTTTTAATTCCGATTCACAGTAAATCTTCTGATTTCTGAACAATCCATATATTAACAAGACGGTAGCATTTCATTTATCTGCTTCCCGACAAAAATCTGCCTCTGTCAGATTTTGAGTGAATGCAACATTTGAAAGAGGTTTAATGGTAGCCAAA
Organism: Penelope pileata; assembly: GCA_013396635.1. Lineage (NCBI taxonomy): Eukaryota > Metazoa > Chordata > Aves > Galliformes > Cracidae > Penelope > Penelope pileata. The sequence continues at coordinate 1,218,353 of WBMW01004653.1, forward strand.
TCCTGCAGTGCTCGCACAGCTAAACCCCGACTGCAAATTGCAAGTGGTTAGCGGCTGCGAGATAATGGTCTCCAGCCTTTGTTAAACTCTCCATCTCAGGGTTTAACAGCACAATTCTGGAGACTGCAGGGAATAGTCCCGCTTTAGTATGACTCATTTGATTTTTTTGTGTGCTTTTCCCACTTAATACGCAATGTGATAGAGCATACAACCCCACAACCTTCAGGGAAATTGCAAGGATGTAAATGAGAATGGTGCTTAAACTGAGATATTTGTTGAGTAAAAGCCCTTGTAAATTAGTCTGCAAACAGCCACTGAGTGATACAAACTGAACAGCTTTTACAGCCTGCTTTACAGCGTTATTTTAGTTGGTTTAGCAGCTGAAGTAGGATTTCACTCATTACAATTCTTCAGTGGTCTCATTCCCCATGCAGCCAATGGAGGCTTGGGGCAGCCCCAGGCCAGATTGCCATAATCCCTTGAAGGCAGGTGGCAGCTGTTAAAAAGATGCTGCTTTGTTTGAATAGCAAAATGTCCTGAATCCTTGTTTTTTTTTCACACCTGTGGCACTGGTCAGGCTGCCACCGTGAGCCGTGGCAGGAAGCAGGCCCCCTGGCACTGCATCCAGAAACAGTGTTTCCCTTAGAGTGGCATGAGGATTGACAGATTGACCCAGGATGTGCTCAGCTGGCACAAGCCTGATTGATACAAGGTACAACATCCCACTGCACAGCCTGGCCAGGCACACACAGGGGGAACGACAGCCTCTGTAAGGACATACATAGAAGTGCAGCTGGCCCCCCAATTTCAAGGGAAAATTAAGTGCAGGTGCTGGGACCCTGCCCAGGGACCTTCGTCAGAGCTGGCAGGTTTCAGTCTGCTTCCAGCCCCCAAAGCCAAGAAAGATGGCTTGAGCCCAGCCCCATGGGGAAGGGTGTGTGCCTGCTTCTCCATAGCTCATAAACATCAAGAAGTTGCTTTCAGAAGGATGTTGCTTCTTTAGAGAGCTGTAAGGCCAGCCCTGCTTAGCTGGGAGGAGGGCAGCTGCTGGTTTTGCCATTAATTGAATGGAAATGTCTCTGTTCTTTGCCAAACCAGGCATAAAAATTGATCTGTACCAGAAGGGCAATGCTGAGGGTGTTACCCTGGTTGGGCTAGAGGCACAACCTGCTGGCCACATGGTCCACCATAATGAGGCCTGTGTTGTTTGCTTGGAACAGAGGAGCTGAGAAGAGTCCCCTCATACCAACACGGGTTTGCCTGCAAGAAGCCATGTGCAAAGATCTATCACTGGTTATTTGCAGTCAAGGCAAGGAAAACGGGAACTGCTAATTTAATCACTGCTGCATTTCTGATTAAAGGAGCTCAGAGTCGTGAGAAAATCTCTTTTAGAGCACAATTTATTATGGTTACCATTTGCCGAGTTTTTCAAATAAGGAAATTAACCATTTTCACTTAAAACACCTTCATACCAGGCTATACAAAGAAGACTTATGGGAACTGCACATCTGCCTACAAACCTGATAGGTCCTTAAGGCACAGATACCCTGATGACCTTCTCGCAGAGCAACTGAAGAATGATGCCCTCCAGTACAACTAGCTCTTGTTATCTGGTACTTTGTTTTGGAGGTGATTTTGCTGGACTGGGTTCCAAGTCCTGTTACATTGGTTTTGGCACCTCCCTCCATGCAGTTTTATCCACTCATTAATGGAAAAATGCATTAAAAGTACTCCTAAGTGCAGTCCAGAGCACGAAGCCTCACTTTCCTGGGGCACAAGTCAGGCTCTTGCCTGAATTCTTGCTCTCTAGACCATTAATTTTGCCTTTTGCAATTTCACAGTTTCAACTGGTAGATCGAAAGGTTCCCATTCCCAGCATTCTGCAAATCTTACCCTCCCCCTTGTCCAGTCTTTTTCCCCATTTATCTCACCTATGCCATAATGAGTATCACAGTCTCCTAAAAATCGGGAACAATTGGTTAAAACCTCCCTTACGTTAAATTTGGTATCAAACCCACACCTCTCAGTCCTTGACCAAGAATTTTAGGTTACTACATGAAAGATGAGCTGCAGCTTAAACTACCTGTATTGAGCAGAAAAAACTACAGCATCTCCTGTGTCCTGTGGTGTCGGTTCTCCTGCTGTCAGTCAGCATTGGCATGTTATACATTGCTGCATTATTGAGGCTGAAGAAGCTCTTACATAGGCCTAATACAAAGGGAGATGGATTCTATAGGGGCCAAAATACAGATTTTTCCAAGCGAATCAAGCTGCCAAGTTTGAAGCAGAAGACACTTCAACAGGTACTTGAAATTCCACAAAACGGTTTTAGGATAGCTTTTCTAGACCTCTTGTCACTCAATCTGGAAGTATGAGGCTTCAGCCTTTCTTTTATTCAGACTTTTTTTTTTGGTAAGATCTTACTGTTTTAAATTTATTTCTTCTGCTTATTTGTATAAATACCAGCTCTCGTAACCTGAATGCCCTTGTCCTCCATGACTTCCTATGGCTCCAAATTCCACACATCATTATGCAAAAAGACATATCTTTTGTGTTCAGACACTTTCATCCAATTAAAAATGTCTATAATAAATGTTTTCATCTCACATTGTATTTGTGTATGTTGCCTGGTATAAACAAACCTTTCCTCTTGTGGGTGGAAAGCATCAATATCCAATAGCAAATACACTTTGATAGTCAGGATTGTTTGAAATAGACAGATTTCATACCACAACACTACTCTGTCAACAGCCATACCTTTCGCCAGCTTTAATTTGTCTTAATCTATTGACTGTCTCTTATGGGATGTTCCTGTACTGCTTCACTATGGTTACAGAGAGGAAAGATCACCTCGATCTATGGCTGCAACCCCCTCCCCCAAGCTTTCAGAAATTAATGAGACGAGATGCCATATGAAGCCATTAATGTAACATTATGGCTGTACAGCCTGGGCCAGCTCTGGCTTCCAAGCAGGTGCACATGCCAAACACTGTCATTAACTCCAGTAACAGTGGGCTGATAGGAACCACCTCAATGGAAATACTCTCCTTGCCCCACAGCTGAGGCAGCAGCTGGTCTTACGCAGGCGTTTGTGCTTCCTGAGACAGCCAGGAGGACGCTGGGCCTCGGAGGTACTACAGCAGAGCAGGCAGAGCTGTAGCGGCTCAGCTCTCCTGCCAGTTTTCTGTTTCACTAGGGCAAGTAGCTGGGCTGATTTCCCTTCTCCCAGCCTAGGCCTCTGCATCCAACCAATTGCATGGGGTGCAACGCGCTTCACCCCCATGAGGGATGTTGCACAACTCCCTCCAAACCAACCAGCTTTGCTTAGGCGTTGCTCTGGAAAACAGCCTAAATGGGGAGCCAAAGGAAGTGACGAGTTACGGTCTGGAGCCTGTCCAGCAGCCGGTGCTGAGATCTTCTGCATTTCAGAGGTTTTCTGAGGAAGGCTTCACACACTCACCTTGGAAAGCAAGTATCTATTTCTCATTTATCCGCCTGAATTGCTGTGGTGACAGTGACTTCTGGCAGAGCCGAGGGTCAAATTCAGGCATACATTGCGGAAGATACCAGACCAGCACAAGCTTCAGCCATGCCTCTGCAATGGGATAAATCCTTTTGTCACAGGGAATCTCTAAAGATAACTTTGCTGGTATTTCTGTAGGGCTCTGGTTTCCCAGTGACTCACACTTCAGAAAAGCACACAAGGAGATGATTATATCCATTCCATGCAGCATGGTGCTTAGTCAGAGCAGCGCAGGGCCCTTGCACAGGGAACTGGCAGAAGAGGCTTGCTGAACAGATGCCCATTGCAGAGCATCCTATGTACTGAGCGAAGCAGGAGTTAAATGGGGAAAACACCGTATGTGATCATGTAATTAGCAAATGTATCATAATGCCTAGGCATAAGGCAGCTAAATTAAGGTATGGATGCGTAATCTCAGTTTCTACTCCCTCTCCTAGCTCACATGTAAGAACCCCATAAAGACTGCATCCTGTCTGCTGTTATCGGTGGATGCTGTATGCGATGAACAATCCTGCAGATAGATTTCTTGCTCATGCACATGGCTGCTAAATTCAGCATTTATTAGTGGTGTCTGAGACGGAGACTGGTGTTATTGATGACAGTCTGTAGAGGGAATAGTTTCAGTAGCTCAGCTACCACTCTGTGGAAATGACTGGGGAAAAAATTAATACTCTAAAATTGCTGTGCAGGGGTAAGCATTAGTAGTGCTCTACACGGCACGTGAATAATTAGGAGGCAGGAGAGTTTTAAACAGAATAACTCTGTAGGGTGATGAAGGCTGCTTCTCCATATTTACCTGCTGTGAAGCTCAGTTTAGATACTTGTAATTGCTTGCTTGGTAATGGCATTATGAAGCTGAATTAACAGTGTGTACAACACATTGTAATGCTCAATAAAGGTGTTCCAATACTCCACACTCAGGGAGAATATTGAGTAGGAAAGATATATGTGAAACAGGAAAGACTGATGCCCCATCTTTCATTTTTATTATGGACAGGCCTGAAAGTAGTCACCGTTTCACAGCCTGCCTGGAAATAACTGATTTCCAAAGCATTTACGCTTTGCAGCATGTGCCTTCCCTGGGCAAATGCCATAAAGGGCATCATCCGGCTCACTGCTCCTTGAAGACTGGCTTGCTCACTCCGAGCCGTGACCGGTCAATGGCCCACCAAGATAAAGCTTATTAATGTGGCATGTTACCGTGATGATAAGGAGCACCAGGAGGAGGAAGGATCCCCCACACCCTGAAGCATGCTGTAATGCTGCTCTGCAATCAGAGCTCATTTACATTTGTATTCCTCACAATTTATTTACATTTTAAAATTTATAAAGGCTTGAGTTACTGAATAAATGTGACACCAGTATCTGTATCTTTGAAGAGTATTCTTGCTTATCAGCTATAAGGCAACAGTTCTATGCAGAAGGGTAGACTGGGAGTCAAATCTAGACCATATTCCTCCCAGCCAGATGCTGGGTTTATTGTTCATCCCTCCTAGCCTTCCTCCATTAACTATAAGGCTTAGAGCAGCATCATTTTATATTGCCTTCCTCCTCAGAGATGAGGCTACAAGCAGTGCAGGTGGGCCCAGTTTTGCCATCTGTAAGTGGAGAAGGTGATTTGTTGCCTCTCACAGATGCTGGGAGGTTTCATTCATTGCCATTTTGTGCTTTGCATGCAGAAGGCACTACACAAGTGCATGGTTTGTACAGATATTTGCCAGGGGCTTACAAAGCTTCCCATATGGCATCTCCACACAGGGCTCATGAGCTCAGATTTTCTCGGCACAGGACTGCTGCAATGAAATAGTGTCTCTGTCAAACTGGAAGACTCCAGGAACCAGCACTAATTCTACAAGAACGTTTTAAAGCGTTTTTTTTTTTTTTTTTTCTTAAGCATCTGGAACTTTTCTGGCTTTTCAAATTTTTGTCATAATTCTCATCCTAAATGCTGTCCTCCCCATCTTTTTAGCTTTTCTCTCTTTTACTACTAGGAAAATGGGAAACAGCTTTAGGAGGTTGAAATGGAACAGTTGCACTTTAAAACGTGACACTTTGGAAATAACATTCCTATTTAAAGTTGGAATTGTTACTGCATGAAGAAAGTAACATTTTATTTCACTTCATGTCTTGACCTTAAATGTTACGGCAGGCTTTTTCCGTAAACATAGACAAGAAAATCTTTTGTCTTCTTCCCAGTTTTACTAATTCCCTCTGTACAGAGAAAAACAGTGTGCAGTGGGGATGGCCAGTGCCGGACAAAGAGAGATCTTTCTTCTTGCGGTCCTGTCCCATGCCTTCCACTGCCCTAACGACAAAAAACACTTGCTGATTTTTAAGAGCCATGCTAAATTTGAACTGTCATGTTTATTTATGAGCAAGAGGGATAATTTGCAGTCAAGCACTAAATACACTAAACAGTGATATGTAAGGTCCTTTTCTTACTAAAGGAGATAGGACCACTTCTCATCATACTTTCATAGAACATTAATTAATTTTAGGACATCTTTGAAGGCAAAGTATGTGCATGTGCTTCAGAAGTATGTAACATATGGGGATGTAACACAGTCAGTCACAGTGAACTGGGTGACTTGACCAAACCTAAGTCTGATACCCTTGTCTGACCTTGGTGTTAGCTGGGACTTTGATTCAGCTGCTGCACTCACCAAAAAGGCAACTCAAATAAAGCAAGAGAGAAGGTAAGCACTGTTGAAGAGAGCTGTGATTAGAGCTGTTCCTTAGCTTACCCATTGCACTCTAAATGGGACTTGTTTGGGACAAACTATTTCAATACAAAAAAAATTGGGGGAAAAAAAGGACAGTATTTTAATTTCCCCTCACACACTTAGCAATATTGTAAAGTGGAGGAAGCATTTATCACATTGACAAAGCTGGAATATCAAGACTGTGTTTAAGAGCGAGAAGACAGCTTTATTTTGGGAGGAGGACAAGAAGTTGTGTTCAAAAAGAACAGAGCTCAGATTCCCACTTCCACCCCCCTCCTGTGCATGTCAAACACCACGTCAGCCCCACAGTGCGGGGCCTGCAGTGGGCACCAGGCCTCTAATCGAGGGGCACCTCCAGCTTGAGGTGCATCCCAAGGCCACAGCAGGTGTCCCCATTCCACAGTGCCTTCCTCAGCACCTGCTGGTGACACCACAGCCCCAGTGCTGCTCCTCTGGGCCTCTTTGCTCAGGAAATGCAATCCAGATCAGACTCAAGGCCACAAAACAGCTCCCTAGATGACCTTGGAGTCATACCTACATCTTGCCATGGTCAGCAAGGCATCCTCCCTGTCTTTGCACAGCTCTGCTTCGAGAAAGAAGCTCCATATGGTTAAATGAGTGTATGAAATGGTAGAAATTTATAGATGCAGAATTTCATGCAGGCTGTTATGGTGATTTAGAGTTGGGTCAGAACCAAAACCTTTGATCATGCACAGAGATTTGGGTGGTATTTGAAATCTGGATCCACTTCTGAAGTCTCCGTCTGACTCATCTCTAGCTGCAGACATGGTGTTTTACAGTTTTATTTCTATTCCAGGGGGATATTTTCATGCATGCCTTGTAGCAGACAGAGGAGGTGGAGATCTCTATATGATTTATATGCAAGGTAATGCATATATAACTACATCTCTATTTCTCTAGCACATAGCGAGATATAAATTTAACTTTATTCGTTTGCTGCACTAGGAAACAATACAGCTCCCTTGGCAACAGACCAGCCCCAGACAGGAGCTAGGTAGAAGAGATATTCAAAGCCAGTCTCCTAATTGACTTCTTGAAGTCATAAGCTGTTTGTATCCGGAGCAGTAATGATAGTAAACAGATCACTTTAGGGACAGTAGAGAAAAAACCTCCGGCAGGAATGTTGACCTAAGGGAAACCTGGAACACTTCACATGTTGCCCAGGAAGAAGCATTTCTTGGTTTGCTTTGGTAGAGTGCTCTGCTAGTAAGACTGTTGAAAGCAAATTTCCAAACTTTCGATATTCGAAAAGGTTAAGACTTCTCTTTTTTTAAAAAAAAACCTGGTAATTTAATCTCTATGTAACAGAAGATTGTATTACCCTGGAAGAAAAGTCATTTATTTAGCTGAGAATAGATGACCTTGCTCAATATGATTCACTTATCTGTGGTTTTAGGTGAACAGGTTTTTTTAAATTGATCGGGAGCACAAGCTGTTCAGCTGTCTCTGTTAGGGAAAAAAAAGTTGTTTTCTGAAGAACAAAGGCAGTGGCTAATGGTTGCTTCTTTTTGTGGAAAATATGAAGTCTAACAGGTGTAAAGCAGAACAAAATGAATATGAAAGGAAGAACACATTTCCATATGCTATTTCGAGAGCTCTGGGAGGGACTGAATCAGTTTCCACATGGAAAGGCAGCGGCACACGCACACAGTGGGATATTTCTGTTCTCTAACCAACACACACATCTTCCTGAGGAGCTACAATGATACCAAACCACACTTGTAATTTCTAGGGAAAAACACCAGAACATGTCAGGAGACTGCAGCCAGCTTTGTGCACACAGCAGGGCCAGTGTGCACAATGACAGAGCTCCCTCTTTGCTGCTCCCTTTTCTCTGACCTGCTTTTGGTTGGAACACGGTTAATTTTCTTTCTAGTAGCTAGTATGATGCTATGTTTTGGATTAAGGATGAGAATAATGTTGATAATGCACTGATGTTTTAGTTCATGCTGAGCAAGCACTGCTTACACAGAGTCAGGGATGTTTCAGCTTCTCACACTGCACTGCTAGAGAGGGGCTGGGGGTGCACAAGGAGCTGGGAGGGGACGGAAGCAAGGCAGCTGACCTAAGCTGGCCAAAGGGATACCCCATACTATATGTTGTCATTCAGAGCTATACAACTGGGTGAGCTGGTCAGGGGCACGGGGCTGCCACTGCTCGGGGACTGGCTGGGCATCAGTCAGCAGGTAGTGAGCAAGTGCATTGTGCATCACTTGTTTTGTGTATATATATAAAATATTATTTTCCCTTCCTTTTCTGTCCTATTAAACTGTTTTTATCCCAACATACGAATTTTACCCTTTTTATCAATTATCTCCACTATTCTCTCTCACTAGGGGGAGTGAGCAGATGGCTGAGCTGACAACCAGGTTACACCATAACAGTCTCCTCTGACCAGAGTGGTTCCTCCTCCAGCCACTGCTCCACCTATCTGCTGAAGCATGTATGAACAACGTCAGATCTGGGGTCCTTTGGGGTTATGGTCACATATTTCTCAGCAGGATCCTGTCCACTATTTACCAGCTCCTAGAGATGTGACTAAGCAGCGGGTGCAGATTTACAGATGTACCTGCGTCACACGTCCTGAGGTGACATAGAGAGAAACAGCTGAGTAAGCCAAGCTATTAGGAGCCCCACTTCCACAGTGATTTTCACTGCATTGGAAGCACTCGGTGCCTTACACCATGCACAGGAAGAGTTGGTCACTCTGAGGACAATGCTGAGAAGTCACCAAACTGAGCAGGGGCTGTCATATTGGGCCTGGAGAAAACAAGAGGACAAAAGCAGAATTACGAAGTTAACTAACTTCTCACACTGCTCTGATGGCAATTCTCAGCTGTCACCTCCTCTTGGAGCTAGACCTTCCAGCAGGTCAGTCACAGAGCAGTCACAGCCACCTGAAAGGAGACAGCCCATGCCTTTGAGATGCCCTGGTATATCCAAGAAGGGCCTGGCAAAAAAAAAAAAAAAAAAAAAAAAAAAAAAAAAAAAAAAAAAAAAAAAAAAAAAAAAAAAAAAAAAGAAAAAAAGAAAAAGAAAGCATATCAGAAAGCTGCATCCTTCTGGAGGCTGAAGCAGGTTATCTCAGAGCATCTCAAACAGCACAAGAAATATTTATAGGCAACTGAAACTGACCCACATGCATTCACAGGATCACAGAACCACAGCACCACAGAATGGCTGGGGTTGGAAGGGCCCTCTGGAGGCCATCTGGCCCACCACACCTCCTCTAGCAGGAACACCTGGAGCTGGCTGCCCAGGACCACATCCAGGCGGATTTTGAAGATCTCCAGCAAACCAACAGTCCCTCCAACTGCCCTCCAGAAACCCCCTGAGACCTGCAGAGTTGTGGCCTCATGAGCCTGTCACATCTGTCAGGACTGCCTCAAACACCGAGGGTACTCCTGCTTAGCTTTGCCCTTCGGTGCTAAACAAAGTGCTGTTGGCCTATGTTTAGCATGGACGCAATCCCTTTAGATACCAGGACACACATTTTGAGCTGGCATTATGATAGAAGTACCTTAGTGCAGTTAGGTTTCAGGTAATTTTTCAGTGGCCAAAGTAAGTTCAGAAAACTGCAGTCATTTCCACTCTTTCCTTTTTTGCACCTGCTCACGGGTAAAGAAGCACTGTTATCTGAACTACTATGAACTTCTTGTTTAGAATGAGCATTACTGGACATACAAGATAGATTACTCTGTCCATATGGATGACCAAATTCTGTTCCTTACCCATAACGAGAGAAATGTCACTAGTATAAATCTGGAAAAGAAGAGCAAAATCTATCCTCTCCGTATCCAGCAATGCTCTGCACCACAGAAGCCTCTACCACAGAAACTGCAGGATTTGCAAGGGTCAGCATGCTCTCCCAGGCCCCGAGGTGCTGTTAATAACCCTGCTAAGCAAACAAGAGAGCTAGTTGTTGCTAAAAGGCATGATTCCTCTTTCCCCTTCCTCCTTCCTCTTTCTGTTTGGCAGCAGCTCTCCACTTGCTGAACCACCTCCACACAGACAGATGAGGAACAGTGCTGGGTAGGTGGTGGGAGTGCCACTGAGCACAGGGAGAGCAATGGGGATGTCACTTCAGGGACAATTAGCTACTAAATGATGTTATCTGCAGCATCAAACTGCACCCCCAGAAGGGGACTCAGCCCCTTCCCAGCACAACTTCCCTTTAACCAAATGTTATGGTGAAGTGTCTCATGTCTCCATCTCTGTCCCACCTGCCCAAAGGATGGCACTGACTCCTGGTGCAGAGCAAACAGGAGGTTTCAGGTGCAACGTAGCTTCAGAGTGCTTGTTTGTGAAGGAGGATTCGGGTGGTGTTATTTATTACAAACATTTTTCACACTCTGTTTGCTCATCTTTTTAGCTTGATTTCTTTGTAAAAGAATGCCAGAACAATCAGCAGAGTAAAGCTGACACCCAGGAGCCATAAAGATGCATGCATCCTGATATATATCAGGATGGAGGAAGGAAGTGATTTAGTCTTCTAGACTGTGAATACCGGTGCTCTACAGCTCAGAGAAGGCAGCACATATAAATGACTTCCAGGGGCTGGTGAGTAATTCTTTGCTTTTTCAGCTGCATGGAAAACTACAAACACAGCATCTCTGCCATATTTGTGAAATGTAAAATGAAAAGATATTGATGACTGATATCTGCAGCTGGGCTTGGTCTGCTATTTAGGTCCTGTTTCAAAAGGGAGAAAGTTAGCACTAGTGTACTATTCTTAAATAGACAGTATCCTCACGTCAAGACTTGGACTAAAAGAATACAGAGCAATTCTGCCTCAATTGTTGCACTTCTGAAAGCATCCTACAGAAAAGGAGAAATGGCAAGGCAGTGTGTTCAAGTTCATGGGCTCTGAGACAGCTGAATTCATCCTGTTTTTTATATATCTAGAAAATAATAACAACAAAAAATGATACCAAAGCAAAAATATGGTTGCTCACATCATCATTTTTAAGAGGATATTTGAAAAGTAATAATCTTTCTAGCTTTACTGCCTCCCTGGAGCTCCTAAATAAACTAACCAGATCTCTAAGTCTTCATACTTTCATCTAGTACCTCTTGTTTCTCCTTACTCCCCCCCCCAGTTCTTTCTTTAGATTGTACAGCTTTTTAGTGGATAAATTCAAACTATGCACAAATATTAAGAATTCTGAAAATTCTCTAGGCTCACAGCAGCACTGAAATATTAACAAGCAATTGCATTCCTCCCAATGAACCTTGTAATACAGCTGTGTTTATAGAAAATAAAAATGCCTTACGCTGTGAAGGCAGAGACTTATGAGAGCACCATGCACCTTCAAATCCCCAGAAGAATACAGTCCTCCCTGCATGGGAGCTCCAATGGATTTTGGTTGGATTTCTTCACTCAGCACTTCCTGACTCATAACCCTGCTTGCTCATATTAAGAACATCATCTCAAGGGTTTTTTTGGTAGGTTGAAATCCACAATTTGGGAGACAGCTCACCTTGAATTTATTTGAATTTCATGTTTACATCATTTCACATTAAAACTTGGCTTTACATTTATTTTGTTCTACTCTGGAGATTGCAAAAGTCAGGGAAGCAAAGCATTATATTGCACTGCGGATGGAAATTTGCTATTTTCACAGTAAATGAGTACGATGAATTAATGCCTGTGACTGTGGGGCCAGCTCACAGAAACACTAAGTCTTCCTGATAAAGGATTTGCTAGTATCATTTTCAAGGCAGAAGCTTGGTCATTACTATAAGTTTGATACAATCCACTGTCTTTTAGCCTCACAGCAGGATAAAAACAACTGAGAGGGTCAGTTCTGTCCACTAGATAGAATATTAAAACTTAAATTATAGTGATGCTTTCTTCCATCACCCCAGTCATTACAACCACTCCACAGCACAATGCAACTGTTCATTAGGAAGAACTAAATAAAGTTAAACTTTTGCACTGTGGACATAGTGCCTCATGCCACAAGAGAATTTTGCCTGCTCTGGCTTGGACCCAGAGCGAAAAGCCAGCTTCTGCATTTCTGCATCTGCATTTCTGCATTTGCAGTACTGCATCCAGATCTGGGGCCCCCAACACAGGAAAGATNCACTACCAGATCTGGAGGTTGGCGGCCCTGCCTGCAGCAGGGAGTTTGGAACCTGATGATCCTTGGGGTCCCTTCCAACCCAGGCCATTCTATGATTCTGTGATTTCTCCATCAGTGAGTGCACTGTGCTATGTCACTAGGAGTGTTGGATATAACAAAAGTTTCTTCCCAATCCTTACTCATATTTATTTATTTACTCATTCATTCATTCATTCATTTTGAGTAGGGGATTGATTTGGCCAAATGCTGCATCTGAGTTTACTTTTTTCCACATGTAATTTCAGTTTTCTTTTTAACACAGCTCATGGCTTTTGCTCATAGTTCAACACAGACTCACAAAATTTAAGAAACCTCTACGTAAAACAATTGATATGTTCACAATGAAAGGGAGCGTATTAACACATGAAGCATCCCAGCTTTCCTTTAAGGTATGGGTTCACAGTATTTTGTTTGGTTTGGTTTTGGTTCTCCTATCTTCTTAAACACTCCACATCTACCTGTCTTTTTCTCTTCTCAGAAATTTATATTCCCTTGTCTGAACTGTTGCAAAATTATCCGGAGAAGAAATGAAAGAAAAAGGATTTGTGAAGACTGCCAGGAAACCAGCTGAATGTCGCACAAAATCTGTTAGGTTCTAAATATTTAATCTTCTTAGGATACCATTGTGTTGGAGGCTAATACTTATTTACTTCAGTGGTACTACAATAACAACATGCACCGTACCTGAGAACAAATGCACTGGTGTTTAAAGGGGACAGAATCCTAAGAAGAAACAGCGTCTGCAGGCAGATTTAAGCCTCAAACCATCACAAACGTATAAGTTCATCACCCGCCGCTGCTGCTTTGGAGGCTGCAGCTGGAGGAACTGCCTGCTGCCATCTATTGATGGACTAGCGGAAGGCACTGGACCAGCAAGACCCCTTCAGCAAGCATTTTCCTTGCTTGGGCTAGAAATCAGTTGGATCTGAGGTGTGGCACTGAGCAAAATCTTGCTTGGTGACTTAACAGCAGCAGAATGGACGAATGTAGCTCAAGCCAAGAGTTGGCTGCAGCCAACAGAAGCAGAACAGGGCTGAGCAACACGCATGATTAAAGCAGAGATCGTCCTTGAAGAATGGAATAACTCAAGAGCCTTAGGCACCATGAATATGCTCATTGCATCTGCTTCCCCTTCCAGTAGAATGGGAAGCATTATGATCTTGACTTTTAAGAGATCCACTCTATCGAATCATGCCCTCCGCTCACTGCAGCTGCAATGGGACCTGGATGGACCTCAGTGGTTGTCACCTTCATCCAGCATCCGCAGCACTGAGGTCACTTGGCCTGGATAAAAGAAAGAACCCTCCAGACACAAAGATGGGAGCAGCAAACTTCCATGACAGCTGCTTTGTGTAGCAGCCCTGCAGCTACAACCACTGTGAGGGGAGCTTTGCTGTTAGAAGAAAGCAGAGGGGCAGTGAGGTAACCTTTCCTAAATGGCAGCTGCCTTTGCCATTGCAGTTCCAGAATTGTTTTCTTCCAGGTAGAGGAGTAATTCAGGATCTGTTGAGCGTGGTACTGCATACCTCCATCCTAGACAGCTCAGCACACCTGAGGGATTTACCCAGGAGCGCTGCCCACAGTTTCAGTTGGCTATCATCAAAGGTATGTTGGTTGTGTCCACCAACTACACACTGAAAAAATCGGAAGGATCAGGAAAAATAAAAAAGCATCCTAGGAGATGCAATACTAATTGTGGCTTTCACCTGGAAGCCAGTAACCCTTGGGGTGAGTATGAATGGTAAGGACTTACTGGAGGTAAGTGGTTGCATCTTTGTAAGCACAGAGCACACCAAGGAGATTTATTGGAGTTTCTTCAAGGCTAGGCAGCAAAGCGATGAGAGGGCTTCAGTCTGTGAACAGAGGCTAGAAAAAATACTGCAGAGCATTGTAAAGAAAAAAGTAAGTTTTAAAAGGAATCTTTACTCGTGATCTGATCCTATTTAACCCCAGTAAGAAGAATGTCAGGAAAGTCTACGAGTTAGTCCCTGTAGCTAACAACAGGTTGGAGAGAAAGGAGGCAGGCAACCAAAGAGCTGTGAACCTGTAGGAATGGGCATTTTACTTAATATTGGCATCCTACTGATTCACTGCTNGCCAAGAGCAGGGAAGTACCGACCCCTGTGGGCTCAATGGAAATATCAAGACTTGGTTGGGAGTGTAGGGAGAATGTGGACTCACACCTATTTTGCTTATTTTGATAACCTCCTATTTTATTGAATTGGCAACTAATGCTGCTCCTGTCTATTGACAGGGGATTGTTTTTATGAAGGTTCTTGTATAGCTCACACAGGCTAGCAGTGGCATCAACAAGTGACTTCCCTGGCCCTGGTTTTAATGCTATTTTATGAAAAAATCACGAGGATTTTTTATTCTGAAACCTGGGCTTTGTCTTTTGAGGTAAGTACATCATGCAAAAGAGGTAAGTGAAGCCAAAGCAGCAATAGTGGGATATCTACTGCTCTTATTTTGAACCTGGAGATAATGATAATGGATCTGTAAGAAAGGGGCAAGTGGAACTCAGTCAAGTAACAGTGAAAAACCTGCACTCTCTTATCTGACAGGGAGGCCTAGCCTGCATGCATAAACTTTTTTCACTTCACACTTCACCTATGTCTATTAGATTGCCTTTGGCCTGTGAACATAGAGAAAATAGGTTGGTGATCTGTCTGGAGAGACAAATAAACTTGACAGGTCACCTAAGGAGAGTCCTGTACAGTCTAAGTGTCTGCAAGTGTACGCCTGGTAAAAAGATTTGCTTTACAGATTAATTTCTTGAAGGATGAATTTTGAATTACAGAACCAACCAAAGCTTTTTTCTTGTGATTTAGGACTAACCACTCAGAGATCTCATCTCATAACTGAGCTCTGCCAGCTGCAATCTGGTGCACCCAGTGACCATTTAGCATTTCATCTTGGATTCCTGTGCCTGTGTTGATGTATGCCCCTCGCCTCCACACAGAGAGGTATTGAGCTGACAGCTCCTTGATCAGCGTTACACACAACTGGAAGGACCAAAAAGGGAAAGCTGAGATACAGTCAATCCACAGCATATACCAGTGCTTTCAAAAGCATGACAATGAGAAATACTGCTTTTACCTCTCCTGTTTTGTTGATATAGGTGGCTTCAGGTTTTCATTTGAGCGCTATATAGAAACGTCTCACCATGAATAATTTGGTAAATGTCTCATTTCAAGGAGAGTGGTCATGTGACTGCTAAGGTGTGCGGTGTGGGTGCTTTTAAAAACATTGCAAGCATACAGAAAGGTTAGAAGTTAAATTTCTGTTTGGTATTTCTTTTTTATATGTTTTGTAAATATTCATGTATTTCAGTTTCATAATATAACATTTCTCAATGAATTTTTTTAGAGACTTATTGGGAAATTTAATGGCTTCTACACTGCCAAGGCTGATAAATTGACTTTGAGAGCTCACTGAAACAATTGTGGGTGCTCCAGCTCATATTTTGTCTTAACCATCCATCTCTCTTCTTGGCAATGGCTTTCTCTCACTGCAAAGACAGTATCATTTCTTTTTTTTTCTTTTTCCCCAGAGCTGCAACAGGGACACAAATGTAAAATAGCAAATAGCACTCAATAAGGCTAAACAGCCTCAATAAGGCTATTCCAGGCCTCCAGTAATCTGATCATGTTCTCTACTGCCATATCTACTCCCTTGTGAGGTTAGGGCACATGGTGCTTGCTCGTGGATCAGCAAGGACAGTCATAACTAGAAAAACCTCCAGCAGAGGACTACATCTCTGAAATGCTCTCAGCATTTTCTTGCGAAGACACTGTACATGCATCTGTATTATGGAGTATTAGTTTGACACACAATGCTGTGGGTGACAAAAAGCTTATGCCAGCAAGTTTTATAAATACACATTGTAAATGAAATTTGAGTGCAAACACAATAAGAGAGTGACTTAGTTCCTGAGGATCCAGCCCAGGGACCTCACTAATGTGGTTAAAGAGACCATGGCTCTATCATCTGTCCTTGTTCTTTATATAACAAATTAAACAAGGTGTGGATGAAGTGTTGCCTGAGACAAGCAAATCTGGCAAAAAGCCCTTATACATCATTAAAATGTCTCCAATCATAATTACTTAGCACCTTCCACTAACAACCCCTTACACTTGGGTGTATCAGAGATCCTGGGAGCTGCCTGTCTGACTGTCACCTAGTCAGAATGCCAGAACAATATCACTATGGTACAGAAAGCAGCAAAAGCCATTTAAAAGTGATAGCTAAAATGAAACTGATTCTGAATGTTTCCACAAGTACACCAGTCCTTAAGCACTAAATTTTAATGAATATTTTAGCAGGTGCCCTGGCCATCTGAGTGTCATGTGCACAAAAGGCACTGATGTCATTTATGCAGTACAGTGCCTTGCATGCTTCACAGTGTACCTCCAAATAACAATGAGGGATTCTGACAGCCATCAGCCACTTTTAGACTCCATCAGGAAAACACACCTGCATCTTCTTTACGTTCATCTTGGAGATGATATAAGGTTCCAGACTGAACTACCTGCCAGCTCAGTGACTATCCTGGTTCCACTACCACAGTATGAAATTTTAAGGCTGGTTATAAAGTCTTGGGTAGGAAAGGAACTTTGAATCTAATCTGTACAGTACACATGAAAGACTTTATGAAAAGTGCTTGAAAATATGAGTTAAAAACTAAATAACCAGAAAAAGTAGAATAGCAGGATGGTGTTTACCTGTCTTTACCTGGAAAGCAGTCAATGTGTAAATTTAATTTAAGGAATGCAAATCACATGTACCTTACCTTTCGTATATGAAAGTTAGCAGAAAATTTATTCCTCTTCCCCAAACAAGCACTTTTTCTAAATGTTGCCACTCACATTTTAAAGTTTGAATATAAGAATGGCTATGCCACCTTTTCCACCTTGCTCATCACATCTTCCCCTTTCTCTCACAGCAAATAGACAAAATAAGCAGAAAAAGAATGAACAACAATTTGAACTACTACATATATTTGATAATTTTCTGAATTACATAGACTATGTATGCTATATCATACAGGGATGTTTGATTCCTTCATGTAAACAGATTTTTTGCTATATCCACAGCCCCGTTTCAGCCTACCTCAAGGACCAGTTTGTTCCACTGGTAATTTCAGGTGATNAGCATACAGAAAGGTTAGAAGTTAAATTTCTGTTTGGTATTTCTTTTTTATATGTTTTGTAAATATTCATGTATTTCAGTTTCATAATATAACATTTCTCAATGAATTTTTTTAGAGACTTATTGGGAAATTTAATGGCTTCTACACTGCCAAGGCTGATAAATTGACTTTGAGAGCTCACTGAAACAATTGTGGGTGCTCCAGCTCATATTTTGTCTTAACCATCCATCTCTCTTCTTGGCAATGGCTTTCTCTCACTGCAAAGACAGTATCATTTCTTTTTTTTTCTTTTTCCCCAGAGCTGCAACAGGGACACAAATGTAAAATAGCAAATAGCACTCAATAAGGCTAAACAGCCTCAATAAGGCTATTCCAGGCCTCCAGTAATCTGATCATGTTCTCTACTGCCATATCTACTCCCTTGTGAGGTTAGGGCACATGGTGCTTGCTCGTGGATCAGCAAGGACAGTCATAACTAGAAAAACCTCCAGCAGAGGACTACATCTCTGAAATGCTCTCAGCATTTTCTTGCGAAGACACTGTACATGCATCTGTATTATGGAGTATTAGTTTGACACACAATGCTGTGGGTGACAAAAAGCTTATGCCAGCAAGTTTTATAAATACACATTGTAAATGAAATTTGAGTGCAAACACAATAAGAGAGTGACTTAGTTCCTGAGGATCCAGCCCAGGGACCTCACTAATGTGGTTAAAGAGACCATGGCTCTATCATCTGTCCTTGTTCTTTATATAACAAATTAAACAAGGTGTGGATGAAGTGTTGCCTGAGACAAGCAAATCTGGCAAAAAGCCCTTATACATCATTAAAATGTCTCCAATCATAATTACTTAGCACCTTCCACTAACAACCCCTTACACTTGGGTGTATCAGAGATCCTGGGAGCTGCCTGTCTGACTGTCACCTAGTCAGAATGCCAGAACAATATCACTATGGTACAGAAAGCAGCAAAAGCCATTTAAAAGTGATAGCTAAAATGAAACTGATTCTGAATGTTTCCACAAGTACACCAGTCCTTAAGCACTAAATTTTAATGAATATTTTAGCAGGTGCCCTGGCCATCTGAGTGTCATGTGCACAAAAGGCACTGATGTCATTTATGCAGTACAGTGCCTTGCATGCTTCACAGTGTACCTCCAAATAACAATGAGGGATTCTGACAGCCATCAGCCACTTTTAGACTCCATCAGGAAAACACACCTGCATCTTCTTTACGTTCATCTTGGAGACGATATAAGGTTCCAGACTGAACTACCTGCCAGCTCAGTGACTATCCTGGTTCCACTACCACAGTATGAAATTTTAAGGCTGGTTATAAAGTCTTGGGTAGGAAAGGAACTTTGAATCTAATCTGTACAGTACACATGAAAGACTTTATGAAAAGTGCTTGAAAATATGAGTTAAAAACTAAATAACCAGAAAAAGTAGAATAGCAGGATGGTGTTTACCTGTCTTTACCTGGAAAGCAGTCAATGTGTAAATTTAATTTAAGGAATGCAAATCACATGTACCTTACCTTTCGTATATGAAAGTTAGCAGAAAATTTATTCCTCTTCCCCAAACAAGCACTTTTTCTAAATGTTGCCACTCACATTTTAAAGTTTGAATATAAGAATGGCTATGCCACCTTTTCCACCTTGCTCATCACATCTTCCCCTTTCTCTCACAGCAAATAGACAAAATAAGCAGAAAAAGAATGAACAACAATTTGAACTACTACATATATTTGATAATTTTCTGAATTACATAGACTATGTATGCTATATCATACAGGGATGTTTGATTCCTTCATGTAAACAGATTTTTTGCTATATCCACAGCCCCGTTTCAGCCTACCTCAAGGACCAGTTTGTTCCACTGGTAATTTCAGGTGATAGTATCAAACTCAAGTCTTCCTACCTCAAACAACAGCAGACAGCCTGGCTTTGAAAAGTCTTTGGCTCCCTGTTCTCACATCTCTGAACTTAAAATTGAAAGAGATCAAGAGTAGAGGAAATTATTTTTTTCATTTCTGTAAGCAAGTGACCTACTGTATGGAAGAATAAGCTTCAGAAAGTATTTGAGGGGAAAAAAAAGAACGTGAAAAATATATTGTGTGTAAATGCTGCCTGCTGTCTGTCTACTTCATAACATGGAACTACAGCTGTGTGATTAGCTACAAAATGCTATTGTTAATGAGAGGTCCTGAAGCCTAAAACTCTCCCATGCATGATCTACTAGTGACTTCCAGACAAGCCACGCCATCTCCACCTCTGTCCTTGTCTCTGTCATTTACCAGGCTCAAAAAGCTTCCTTCCTCTCTTACTCCAGAAGTAGCTGCTCATTCAGAGAGCCTTAAGGAGCCCTTTCCACACTGCTTGTCAAGCTCTGCTCACGGTTATCTCTACTGTTAATCGCACAGCATCATTCCAAGTTGACCTTGGTGGAACAATTTATGTTAAAAATAAAGCAGAAGCAAGTATCCCATACCATTCCTCACTACGCCTTCTTCAAACTTCCTCGCAGATATCTGTTTCATCTTTTTTGGTTCATATACACAGGCTCAGTTATCTGTCAGCTGAGATGATTCTGTCAAGTGTTACTCATCATTCTGTCTTTTTTCAAGAACAAACAAACAAAAAGCCTCTTCCTCTCTCCCTCAGAAAAGAATGAATGGAAAACAATGGAAAGAGAAAGCAGTTGCATCCTAACAAAGCATTAGAGGTGTTGTATTTTTATTTTCATAAGATAAAATGCTGTGACTTACTGGAAATTTCCTGTTCTGAACTAATTAATAAGCTAATCATTTTTTTCAGTACTTCAGACAATAAAAAATAGCTCATGTAAAACATGGCAAATAGAGCTTACTGCGCAGTGAAAGAGAAGACTTTGAAGAGAATCATCTTTAGATGTAATCATTCAAAGCAGGATTAATAATATGCCACTGGCTGCTGAAACTAACGGAATAGTAAATGGTAATTAGCAAGCAATCTTTCAGCATTATTCACCAATAGCAACTCAGTTGTATAAGGCCCCTGTGTACCTTTTGTCTGATACTGAAAAGCTCCAATGCCCAAAAGAATCTATAGAATGAAAGTTTTGATACAATTCTCGTAAAAAGCTCTGCCAGTGACTTCAGTAGGAACTAAATTGGATTATCCTTGTGCAGGAAGCACCCGAGCTGGTCTAAGACTGGAGTATCCTAATTGTATCCACTATTAACTGGGAAAGAAATCAGTGGTGAGGGCAATGAACACCTTTTACAGAGATCAGCTATATGTAGATAAGTATTGAAAAGCGCAGTAGAAAGATATGGTTAGATACAAGGTTTGGTGAAGGAAAAATGAACTGGTGATTTAAAAACATATATATATAAAAAAACACTGAAATAAAATTCATTTTTTAATATTCCTTTTATCAGATTTAGAATAGCATGTTTTATAAAGTTATTTAAACACCTCAGTTTTCTAAGAGAGGATATCCATCAGCAACACCTGAAAACATACTCTAAGGCAAAATATCGTTATATTTCTCCTCTGCTATTCGTAGACTATCTCAAGGAAGAAAAAATCACTTGCAACCTATTGCTTCTTTGTCATGGAGGAGGGAGCTGGCAATAAAGCCTAGGTAAGAGATATTGCCAGAATGAGATCACTATCCTTTTAAATCTAAACTTACAGCTATTTGTCTGAGTGTAGGTTCAACTCAGAAAAGTACCCTGGATAAAACAGAACACGTACACGTAGCAACACACACATCTGGAAGAAAAGCTTGCTGAGGGAAAGCTAAGATGTTTTCAGAATAAATTTCTTCTCAAGAGTTGCGTTGCTCATCAAGGCTTCTGCTTAGTCATGGTGCCAACGCAACACTGCTCCTCAGGGCAGACTGGGACCCCCAGTGGTGTCTGGGAAAGACCCTCAGTCAACATGACAGGGCCATCTTCTGCTCCTCCATGGTGACTGTTGGTAAGACAGCAACTCATCTAAGACAGGTCAGACAGCCAGCAACTGCAGTAGTTTTACTGAAAAATACTGCTTTTGATGGAAAGCTGAGTTCTCTGTTGTGTGGCCTCCAGCTTAAATCAAGGTAAATGCTGAAGAAAACAGTGCAAACACACAAGGTCCTATCAATCCGTATTTCTTAAAGTTTTCCTGCCAGCCTGGATCCATAACTCCCTCTGAGATCCCTCTTCCTGTTCCTCAGCAGAAAATCAGCCAGCTCTGTTCTAGACACTTCACCTCCGCCTCCTTGCCCACCAACTGCTTTTCTCTCTGGACAAACCTGGACGGGGTATTTCCTGCTCTCTACCAGAGCAGGGGAGCTTTTCTAACTGAAAAATGGAGGAGTCCTTGGTGTCACACACCACTGAATGCCATGTCTCAGGAAACCTTTCTAACCAGGCAACTCTCATCCTATAAAGCCAAAATCATCACCAGAAACAATCCCAGTACCCCTCCACCATCACACTCTTCTGAAGATAATGAAAGCATCTCAAGTTCAATTATTTCATCTGAATACAGGCATCTAGTGCCCTAAGATGTCCCCCACTCACTTCCAGCTGTTTCTCCATTAGGACGCAAGTCTTCCAGAGGTCCTACGTCACATCTGGCACCCCCGTGCACATCTCTCGGGTACCATCCAGTTTTCACTGGATCTCTCAGAGGCCACTGGACACCTTATCCTCTCCCTTTCTTCTTCTCACTGTCAGAAAATTATCTCCCATGGCACTTCTCCTGGACAGGGTTCACCCTCTGGAGACTTGTTCTCTATCATTCTCTGAGCATCTCTGACCAGTCAGTTGCGTGGCACGCTGTGTGAGAGGCGAAGCAAGCTGGAAAAGTTCAATGCCAACAATAATCTTGTTTTACAAAATGTGGCTCAGAAATCCAACTTGACCAGCTCACTATACATGGCCAGTTGGGGTTTTATTAAGTAAGGAATCCTCTCACACTACCCACGAGCACAGTCACAAAAGGAAGAAGATTTATCCCCGAGAGCCTAAATCCTGTAACAGATGGGCTGGCCGTGCATGCATTTATGGAACTGGCTCCTGTCTCCACGTCTGCATGACATTCACCAGCACATGCCCATTAAACTGGATGGGTCTCTAATCCTTAAATGTGCTCACGACTTTTCAGGCTGACTCAGTGTTGATATAAAAACACATGAATCTGCCAGACTGAAACCCTCCCACCTCACTCAATGTTTCACCTTCCAGAAAGAACAGAGGAATGGAAAGGATGGGGCTTTGTGCTGACTCTGAAGGACATTACTGGACTGTGCTACAACCAGGTGCTGTGTGTGTGGTGCCAGGTCCAATATTATTGCTCAGAGAGTTAAACATTAAAAGTTCTTTTTTTTTCATGTTTTAGTAATGGTGCAGTCAGACTATCACAGGCAAACACGTTAACTACGAACGACCATGTTACTGCGGTCTGAGAAGCTGAATCATCATCTGAAGAATTTTAACTAACCATCTGCATGCTTCTGACTCACTGCAACTGACGAATAAAACCTATATATTTAATTCAGCTTAACATGTTTTGCTCTGCTGCTGCACCAGGTTAGGAGTGCACGCACAGGCCAGGTTATGGCAATTTAGCTTTCCATCTGCAGATTGATCATCTGTTCAGCCCTTAATACATTCAGACATTCTGCACAGCCTACCAGAAAAAGTTTGTAAAATATTTTGGTCTCCAAGCATTTTGTTTTCATTTTGTGCTCTGAAAATCCCTCTTTAAATCAAAGATATCCCCTAATCCTCAGACTCCTAGCTGGAGCTCCAAGGAAAGCTGTTCAATTTGCAGAAAGAGGTTTGAGCTTCTACACTGTTTCCCACTGAATATTTTGCTGGCAAGATTTTGACTTCTGTTTGTAAATCCTCACAAGTTTAATTAGTTTGAGTAAAGCCTAGATTTCTTTGGTTCAGTGAGTGTTCTTGAATGAGAAGCAGAATTTAAGTGAACTGCGCAATTATATAGCACAGCTCCCTCTAGAAATAGATTCAAATTCCATAACTGGAGTAGTGTTACATAAAATGTTTTTTTTTAATGGCCAGATTCAGGCTTTTTGTTAAACTTTTCTTGGTAGAAATCACTCCAGCTACATGAAAGCTCACTTCAAATTTAGATTTTCACATTTCACACTACTACAAGTTCAAAGGCTAGATTCTACTTTTGTTTTCAGAACAGTTATTTTAAATGAATTGTTCCAAAAAATATTTTCAATGTTAAAATCAAAGCCAAGATACTGAGAAATATTTTGTTTCCAGGTAAAATAATATTTTCCTTCCAAAACAAACATTCACTCAGGCGCAAAGAAAAGAAATTGCTGGCTCCTCAGACAGAGCACATATCCTTAGGCTATTGTGCCTTTTCGTTCCATTATGTCTGCAACAAAGCTCAAATTGACCAGAGATAAAAACACACTTTTTATTTTGTTTATGATCAAGCCAAAGTATTTGTCTCAATAAATGGAGAAAAATATTTGCCTAATGCAGTTGAAGATGTATTTGGTAGTTCTGGATTGCTTGAATATGATTGATTTTCCTCTTTTATCCTTATCTTGCTCAATAAAATAGTAATGTAGACATATATCCGCATAATTCATGTCGGGCCATTCTCAAGACTCCAAAGAGTTCTACAATGTTTCCCTTGAAGTCAATGTATATTTTACCACATCAGTTGTTTGATGTTTTTATGTATAGCACAAAGGTGCCTTTGCCCAGTAAATCCTTTGACTCTAGTGCCTATATGATAGACTTGTGCCATTTTGGCAGGTTCCTAATTCTATTACAGTGATCAAACATGAAGAATGATCTCCATACATTGTAGCTTGGGAAAAATACTAAACAAAAATATTAGGTTAAGAAGCACCTAATCAAAAAAAAATAAAATGACCTGTCATAAAACGGACTTTCTTTTGCATTTTTTAATGCGGATCTGTTGGTTGGAGGTTTTTTCCTTTGTATCACAGAAATGCATAACTTTTGGAAGTACTCAGGATCATTGTTTAATGATACGGAGCACAGGAAGTGTCTGTTTTGTGGGCAGAAGGGACTACTAAAACATTCATCACTGCTTCAGCTGGAGGGGGCCATACATGGTAGGACATGAGATCACCACAACCTACAAGCCAGTAGAGGACAGCCACAGGGCTGTGGCTCCCATTTCACAAGGCATCTGGTGAACAGTCCGAAATAATTTCCCACACTGGAACCATAGAGTGTCTGCCTAGCAGGTTAGGATTCAGCCTCCACTTGAACCACCGGCTTCCATCACTGATATACCAGAAAGAGAGCTAACCGGGAGTATGCAAGTACATGGGTGCCCACGCTTATGGGACTCACTGCAGAAGCAGCCCATCTCACCAATGGATGGGTGGAGAGAGAAGACCCATGTCTCACACTAGTTTAGCCTACGTAAAACATTCCTCAAGTGACGTCATGAACAAGCACAAACATTTTGAGGTAATTAATTCTGAGCAATACTTCCCTTGCTTCAAGCATGCTCAGCTTGCAGGTCACAACCACAGGTGGGATTTGCAAAGTCCCTCTTTCCTCTGTGACTACAAGGGAGAGGGCAACTTTGAAACTTCTGTGCTGAAGGCTAAGCTAAGGATAAGGAATAAGTTGAGAGGCACAACTGTGACATAAAAAATGGCCACCAGGTACATCACAAAGCTTTTTTTTAATTTGCATTTTTGCATTGATTTTTTAGGATTTATGTTTTTGGGCTTTTCTTTAAAAGATGGAAACTGTCTTTGAAGATGATGATGACAAAAGATTTCCTTGAGCACAGGCTGTGAGAAAGTTACTCAGGTGAAAGACCAGATGTTATGAGACTTTTGATAAAATCTGAGGGAAATAGCATTACTTTCTGGAGAGCCGCATCTGCTTGAGGGAGCCCAGTGGACTTCAGTCTTTTGTGCTTTCATTCTCTGCTGCTTCTTTTGCCAGCACCTTCCTCCTCGTGATGGTGTCATTCTGGACTCGATATATGCCCGAACAGCTTTGGCTGTCCATCCTGAGCTGCAGATGACAGCTCCAGTATGCCAGGCAGGGCCTTGAACCTGTCCCAGCTCCTCCTCAGAGGCTGAACCTCCACAGACTGTTCGGCACTCAGCTGCAGCAAGCCTTGGGAATCCTTGTCCAGTCTTCTGGTAGGCTCCTGCCAGAAGGAAGACATTAATATTCTGTCCTTCAGTTTTCAGAGCTGCCACTACTAGTGTGGTCCCCAGAGGGGCTACTTCTCAGCACAGAACAGCAGGACGCTGCACAGTGCCCTTGAAATCTACTCTTTGTGGCAGAAAGGAATCAGCTGGGAGAAGGCAAAGACAGCAGACTGTCCGAGCAGCAGACTGACAGCTACGTGGGTCTTTAAGATCCTCGAGGAGAAAAGCTTCCTTTCCATGGAAGTCCAGTATCTCAGCATAATCTCTTTTGTCAGCTGTCAACTTCTCAGCCTACCCAGGGCTGTACCAAGACATGTTGGCATTTGACCTCATCCGCACCCTCCTCAGGCTTTTTCTATCTGCTGCTATAGTCTCTCTGTCCCTCTATCTGAACAACAGCAGTGACAGCCAGCAGCTCACGGGCAATGAGTGTCTCTTTTCCACAAGCATTGGATGGTGTCTTTCTTTTGACTCTGGGCTCAGTTCTTCATATCAAATGGTTCCTGCTGCACAGCATCATTTTCCTCATTTGGGAACAGAAATCTGAAGTCTAGAAATGGGAATGTGACCTGTTGTAAAAAGAGGTGGACAGGTTTGCTGATTCTGTCCCTTCACAAGATGAGACCTATACACAGGCAAAAGTTGTTTTCTGGGCTACAGAATTTGTTTGGTTAAACAATCATCGTAACTTCCCATGTCACTGTCTCCAGCGTGTTGCCTCTGCCCCACCCCTCGTTCCCTATTTCCCCTCACCTTGTCCCACAGGTGCCTGACAGTCAGCGTGTGCTAACAACACATCCAAGGGCTTAGGGATGCTATGTGACTACTGGCAATAAAAAAAATTCACAAGTTTGCTTCTCGGTTGGACAATCTTCCCTCACTCCCAGACCCCCAAGTTCCTTTACCATATAATTTGTAGCTTTTATAATTCCATAATACTGAATAATATTGTGAAGAATTGCCTTTGTAAAAGCGTAAGAAAACCACTATTTCTCGTAACACATCTTTCTGCCTGTGTTTTTTAGGAATGACAAGTAATTGTAAACCTGTTTGTTTTAGAATACCTGTTGCCACATGCCTCTAACCTTTTGCCTCATTAATTGATCATCCCTTCTTTATCCCTCTTTCCTTCCCACCTTGCCTCCTCTTTGACAGAAGGTGACATGCTGCTCATGCTGGGAGCATCTACCAGATGATTGTGAAAACAAGCTCAGGCTTGTGGACCGCTAGAAGAAATGACAGATGTCCCTTCCAAAGTGACTGCTGCACAAGTGCCAAAAAATAGAGGGATGAAAATCAAGCCGTTCTCAGGCAGAAATGTATCATCTTACCAGTTGCTGAGCAGCAAACATGAGTCAGTAGGGGGTAGAAGTAAGAGGCTTTTGCTCAGTGCAGTGGCCTTCCTGGGTTCATTTCTCCTTGACAGACCAAATATCTTGCTTCAGGATATCTAAATTTGATCTGTACAAGGTTGCACAAACAGAGCATTGCATAAACAGTTACTATGTCTTGCTATTTTCATGACTAGATTTCTGAAATGCCTTACCACGATCAGCATCTTCCTCCCTGCTCTACAACACAGAGCTGAGCAGTATCCATGTCACACAACAAAGCGGCCACAGAGTCCATACCTTGTGCATCTCCAGCCAGTGCTTGCCTCCTCCCGAATAATTAATACAGTGATATTTGTTTTTCAAATCCTCTGCTACTCTTCAAATACTGCATAAACTAACCAGACATTGATGAATAGTCTAAATGGGCACATGACAGCTACACGACACTGTTTCTGAAAGGGGCCAAAGCAAATAACTTTGCTTCCAACTCTTTTTCTTTTGTTATTTTAATAACTAATACGAGCACTTTATAAATAAGAAGGGTCAAAATGAACAGCTGAAATACATTTGATGGGTACAGCTTTCCACATATCTTCCATCAGTAAGCGTTACTTAGACACACCTGACCAGAGGATTACTGGGTGTGTTGGGTTTTGAGTGGTTGCCTTGGAGTCTGGAGAACTTAAGACTGATGAGAACTTATGCAGAAGCTTTTACAGCCACTGGAACTGGCAAGACATTAGAGACACTTTCACCTTCAAAGCCTATATATATATATTTAGCTCTGTAAGTGGTATAACGGTATCTACTTTGCCTACATTATTTACATTAATACGGGATTGTTTTAAGTACTGCATTTAATTTGTGACTTCAAGCTGTGAAGCAACTAGCAGTTAACAGGAAAGCAAGACCAATTCTGAGAGCCCTTCCCTTTTAATAAAGTTTGCTATGGTAGCTATTTTATGGCACATGACTATAAAGGAGAATATGAATAAGAGAAATGAATCTTCCATATACTTCAGCACAGGAAAGCACCACTCGGCTCATCAAGTTTGACATTCTTGGTTTAAAAACAAAACAAAAATAGTAACAAAACCCTCAGGCCATAAAATTTCATCAAGATGTTGCTGAACCAAACCCATAACTTCACATACTAGTACCAAGATAAAGAATAAATTCTGCCAAGTCTGCATTTTACAATATCTAAGATGTGGGAAAACATTTTTCCTAGTAAGAAATATCCTTAAAAGGCTTGTGTATCAGCTCTCCACTGCTCCTCCCCACACGCTCAGCCTTGCCTTTGGCCCATCATGCAGGAAAGTGCTGTGTTACAGCACAACCTCACCATTTCTTGCTCCCGCAGGACACCTGTCTAACACAGCAATATCTGAAGATCCATCCAGAGCAGCTCTCTGCTTGTCCAAGCAGTACAAGCAGCTGTACAAAGAGTCCAAATTTCCTTCAGGCTTACGAGTTTTGCATGCACCAATATCAGCTACATCAGCCTAGTGAAGACACATTACAGAGAGAAACCGCCCGCTCGGTGGCTGTTGCTCTGAAGTGATGAGGTGATTTACGCCTCCAAGCCCCACTGCTGCCCTGCTGCCTTAGCCCCCATCCCACAGGAGGCTGCAGCTCGCCAGCTGAATGGAGAAGGCTTTCTAAGCCAGGGCCTGCCAAAACAAACCCACCCCATGCCTTCTTTAGGAGATAGTTTGAGCACTACCATCTTTTCTTTCTGGTGCAAAGCCGATTTAGAAGATTTTTCCTCTCCTTTTCCCTTTTTTTTTTAAGGCTGGGTATACTTCATGGTCTGCCATACGTGGCAGCCACAGAAGAAGTTGCATCACACTAAAAGTTGCATCCCTTGCAGAATGAGGATAGAGACAAGAGGGAGGGCTATGGAAAAATCAGTGGCCCCTGAAGACAGCTTCACAGGCAGAAATAGCACCCACAGGATGTGAATCCTGTCCTTGGTCTCCATGTAGACTTCCATAGGTCAACCCTGTCCCAAGAAGGTCCTGCTTCCCTCTTCTTCCCACCTTTGGATACCTGGTCCCATCCCTGTGCCAGACACCTGTGGGGCTGTGCTGGCAGGCGGGCCAGGCAAATGCTCTGGGTCAAAACAATCCTTCTGTGGATAGGAGCAGAAACTCCTAAATCAGCATGTCTGCTAAAGAAAGCATAAGATGACTATAACCGAGATGTGAGAGTGCATGTGTTTTGCTGAGTCAAATCACTCCAGAGGTTTAGACAGCAGACAGGCAAACAATTCAGTGACAAGGCAAGGGGCAGAGAGCCTGGAATGAGCAGCGAGGACTATTACTACACCTTGAGCACAGCCATACCAAATGTTTAATAGATAATCTAACTTCCTTTCCAACTCTGTTTTCTTTTTCTGCTGCTTTCTTCTCCAACAGATAAGAAAAAACAAGTATATTTAAAGACTAAAGTCCAGCCTGAATCATGTTAGCTACATCTTTTTACTTAATCATGATGGGCAGTTGAGCAAAATCAGATATGTGAATCTGAACCCAAGACTAGTTATATCAAAAGCATACTGAACAGGGAAGTCCAGTTGCTCATAAAAGGCAGTTTCCTGCAAAACACAATCGCGCAATGCACTCCTTTCTGAGAATGTCTCTTTAAGTACTCTGTAGAAACGCATGTAGTGCTTCTATAAGAAAAGAGAATGTCGTTTAGAGATGTATATCAAAATTATTGTTCTCAGTAATTACACACAGGGTGAATACAAATAAACAACATGGAAAGTTCTCAAACACTCATCTAGCACAAAGTATCCTTGAGTTTTTGAGTTTTACAGAAACAAAAGCCAGCAGTGTCTACCCTGAATTCATAGTATTATAGAATCATAGAACGGCTTGGGTTGGAAGGGACCTCAAAGTTCATCCAGTTCCAACGCCCCTGCTGCAGGCAGGGACACCTCACTCTGGATCAGGCTGCCCAGGGCCACATCCAACCTGGCCTTGAACACCTCCAGGGATGGGGCACCCACAGCTTCTCTGGGCAGCCTGTGCCTCACCACCCTCTGAGTAAAAACTTTCCCCAATATCTAACCTAAATCTCCCCTTTTTTAGTTTAAAGCCATTCCCCCTTGTGCTATCACTATCAGACTTGTCCACTGATGCCGTCACGCCATCATGGAAGGCCACCAGATAGATCAGGCATGATCTGCCCTTGGAGAAGGTGTGCTGGCTGCCTTGGATCACCTCCTCATCTTGCGTGTGCCTTAACACAGCTTCCAGAAGGATCTGTTCCTTGACCTTCCCAGGCACAGATGTGAGGCTCACCAGCCTGCAGTTCTCCAGGTCTTCCTTTTTCTCTTTCTTAAAAATGGGAGTGATGTTTCCCTTTTTCTACTCACTGGGAACTTGACACCTAACAGCCATGACTTTCCAAATATGATGGAGAGTGGCTTGGCAACCACATCAGTCAGTTCCTTCAGGACCTTGGGATGCATGTTTTCCAGCCCCACAGACTTGTACACATACAGTCTCATGAGGTGGTCTTGGAGTCTCATCCACATATCAAAAGGTAAATACTTCCATTATCAAAAATCTGAAAAGCTGCACCATTGGAGTGCTACAGGTAGAGTACAGAATATTGAAGCACCAAGAGGGCAACGAGTTCTTGAAATGGGAAGTGTCCAGAGAAACTGCAGGAGAACTAGACTCCGTGCTGCAGTAAGCGAAACAAACACCTAGACTTAAGTCTGGTGACAGTATATAGCAGAGCATATGAGCAAGATTTACCAGGTAGATAAGTGAGCACTTAAATCCTCACAGTTGTTGTCTATAGCATGCTGAATTTACCGTCTGCCTACATGACACATAGCACAAGCCACGGATTTTTCTATAGGAATATAATAGTCACAAGCTGTTTCAGAAGTCTTAAAAGGAGTTAAATATGGTAGTTGAAGTATGTCCTTCTGTCCTTCTCTCTGATTTAGTAAGGCCTTTCACACCTGAGTTAGTTACCTTGCTCAGTGAACAGATGGTTTATCAATGTACTTTCTTTGAAATCACCTGGCAAGCAGAAAGCTGCCCATTGGATTTTTGTTACCACATCCTATACTCATCAACTGTTATTTTCACCTCTGAACTATTAACATGCTTTTTCATTTCAAATGCCAGTGTCACACCTGTAAAAATGGCAAGAAAGGACAAATGAGTAGTGACAGATACACACTTAGACATTTTATTCTGTCAGATTTGTTCCAGCAACAGTTGATTTCCAGAATCAATACTGACTGACAGAGAGTCACTCCAAGCATCAGCATCTTCATAAATCTTACTCCCTATCGCTGCATCTACACAGGCAGCATTAAAAAAGCAAAACCCTGAGAGCTTCAATTAGACATGTCTATGACTGATGTCACTGAGTTCGCTGTACATGCACATGTACTTGCTGCATAATTTGGCCTTAGCATGGTTCCCAGTTTCCAGGGGAATGCAGAAGCTTTAACCAATCAATCTACACGTTTGTGAGACTGATATTACAATGCCACTTTACAAGCAGAGGTGTTACCCATCCCCAGCCAGGGGAGTTATCAACAAGTCTTGAGCAAAGCAAGGACTTCCATGCCTGTAAACACTTCACACTCATCTTTAGAGATGATAGCAAGATCCTGACATTGAGTCAGTGACACCAGTCACTAACGATAGCAGTCCCATTTGTTCTGTGGTTTGCACAAAAAGCCATGTTTTCACACGAGCTGAATGTTTGGGAACACCAGCTATTCTTGGGCTAAGTGCTACCAAAATGTCCACTAGAGGTGGTAGGGGGATGTAACTTCCTCTTCCAAATCGCTCAGCATTTCTCTCCAGTCCCCTAAGAAAATTTGCTAGGTAACTCTTTGTGTGACTTCTCTAAAGCAAGTAGAAGTGCAAAGAAGTAACACAATTGGGAATGTTTAGCACCTGTGCCTTAACCCAAGCTGAATCTCAGTTTCATGATGAAGTTCGGGCATTGCCAGGCTGCGTGTGGAACTACTAAAGCCAAGGTCCCGCTGAGAAAAGGACATACTGAGAAAGCAGTATACCAAGCCTGGGACATGCCTAATCCTGCTGACAGCAGAATGATCTGAAATCCTGCTGCTCCTCTGGGCCTGGAACCTGTTTCAAGCATCTTCCCATGGTCATAAACTGGTTAAAACACGAGATTGAAAACACCTCTTGGATTTTGGGTACCAAGCTGTCCCAGTGGCTGTTAATCTTCCTTTCCAGAAAGCTGGGAAGGATGTATCTCAGGGGCAGATTTGTCTAATCATTATTCCAAGATATCCCAATATTCACACAGGAGTGTGAGCCTCTAGCTCTGTACTCCAGAGTCTGCTCAGGTGCATTTCCCAGCCTTTAGACAACAGGTCTATCACTGGCTCTAGTTATTAATATTTTTGTTGATGCAGAGATGAAGAGGAACATCAATCCTGATCTGGAACAAAGTCTGTTACAAGCAAGGCCAGAATATATCTGCTAACATGTCTTCCTTACTACTTTCTTACAAGCTGTTGAATGAGAACAGGTATTTTCTTCACAACCCTCCTGAGCATCTTTAAGTTTCTCATTTGTACTGAACATTTAGAAAAGCAAAAGACTAACTGAAAAAAAAAAAAAGAGCAAAAAGTAGTCACTGACTTTCCTGGAAATTATCTTGTTTCCTTAGTGAGTGAGAAGGGTAAAGTAACAGCAGCTAGATTATGAACAATTTTCACCAAGCAACAAATTAAGGCCTGAGCTTGTATCTAGCCCTTGGTATTCAGCCAAAACAAGCAACAGCAGCTTCTATTTAAGGTTTGATGCCAGTTCTCTAGGTTAGATACTGCATTCTTTCTTGATAGTGTGGGCAGCACCAGCAAAATCAGTTCTTGGCATTCTAAGAAGACAGCCACCGCACTGAGCCTAATTACTTGCATCCCCAGCTACTCAGGGCACATCAGAAGGACACTGGGTAAGTTGAATAAGCAATTCACTCAAAGCGTGCGCTGAAAATGAGTGGCTTTTCAAAGCCATGTGAGTGACTACCTGGTTTTTGCAGCTTTCCAGCGTTTCAAGAATAAAACAGTGCTATTACCTATTTCAAGCACTGTGTCATTTCAGACAATTGCAAACTATGTCAGCAAGCTGCAGCACGGGCATATTCAGAGGTTTCACACAATTACTAGAGGCCACAGAGCTTTGATAATTATTTCCACTTTTCACCTCCTCAACCAGAGTAGCTGAAAAAGATTAATTTCATGCTGTAACCGAATTCCCAAAGGAACCAGAAGCCTCTGATTGCACACACTGCAGCTCAAATACAGCAGCTCATTCATACGCTGTAGAGGGCTTTGGGGAATAAGAACTGCACTGCCACATAAATATTCAATTTACACCTGCAAATCGAATGGTAGCATTAACACACTTGGAGATAAATCCTATAGCTGGCTACCACTGCAGACCTCTCATTAGTTCATTTTTACTGTTTTAACGGACAGCTTAATGTAAAGAAAACTTTTGTACTGAGTCAGACAGCATATTTCAAAGCGAAGTACCTTCCATGCTTTATAACGTGCCTGTGGAGCTCATCACTGCTGAGCACTGAGGTGGCCAGGAGGAGTTCAGGTGGCTGTACAGCCTAGGTTCAGAGGCAGCTGCTCTACATGAGAGTCTGGTGCAATCGCTGTATCGGCAAGTTCTCCAGGTGCTTGGCCTGGGATGAATGATCAGGGGAAAGGGCATTTTCTGTATATTCCTATTTTATGCATTCTCCTTGGGTGTTTGCTCCTGTCTGTTGTGGGACACAGGATGATAGGCAGAGCAGATTTCCGGCTTTACCTGACATGGCCATTCTTATGTTCTCTTGTACTCACCAGCAATAACTATAGTGACTGGGCAAGAGCTATGAATTCGTGGATGTTGCCAGTGTTGCTCAAGGTATCCTCCCCACATCTGGTATCCCTCCTGCAATCGACTTTATGTCTGTATGAGGCAGTCTTTAATAAAAGGGATATCAAGTGTGTTTGCACAAGTTAATTGCAGCCAGTAGGCCTGAACAGACCCCACCCAAGCATTTTCCTTTTCTCTCCTTCCTCCCACTTCTTCCTATCTGCCCCACATTATAAAATACTTGAGAAACAGATGGTGAAATTTGATGTTGCACTAACTTTTTAAATATAGATGCAAAATAAATGAAGTACATTGACAAATCTTAATTTACTAAATGAACTACAAATAAATCTAATGATCAATTGCCACTTCAGCCTCGATAAACTCACATATTGTCTTTGTTAGCCAACCATCCCACATAAGGTACAGCAAATCCACACAATGCAAGTGGTCGCAATGCAAGAAGGAATTGAAGAGCCAATGCACTTTTTCATCCTCTCCTGCATGTAGTTCATAGGTTATATTTGTTGAGGCTTGGTTCATATCAGTATCACTACGATTTCAGAGCGTGTGACTTCATGGTTCAGTTCAAAAGTATGCAAATCGGGTATCAGGATAATTTAGTAATTTTGTTTACATTAAGTATGGAAATCCTTTTTTATATCTTCAGATAAACCCGCACTTTAACATACTTACAAAACACGGCACACAGCTTTGTTTCACAGCATACAAAGAACTGTTGTGAATGATTTTGCATGATTTTGTATTTAAAATTACTTTTTATCAAATCATCCTCTTATTCCTTTATGCCTGAAGCAAATCCTTCTCTGCCACAAGTAACAAGATGCAACTGAAAGCGGTTTGTTGAGTGTAGGCGTGTTCCAAATATCTGGACATGTGCCAGTGTTATATTTCAGACAATGTTATCTCTACTTCCAAGAGAACTATTGTTTGTATTTTCCTACATAAAGCTGAAAAGGAACTCTTTATCAGGGAGTGTAGTGATATGACAAGGGTAATGGCTCTAAACCAAAAGACAGGAGGTTTAAATTAGATATTTGGAATAAAGTCTTTACTGTGAGGGTTGTAAGGCAAAGGAACAGGTTGCTCAGAGAAGCTGTGGATGCCCCATCCCTGGAGATGTTCAAGGCCAGGCTGCATGGGGCTCTGGGCCACCTCATCTAGTGGGAGGAGTCCCTGCCCGTGGCAGGGAGATGGAACTGGATGGTCTTGAAGGTCCCTTCCAACCCAAGCCATTCTGTGATTCTGTAAGTGAGTTTGAGAATCTTTCTAGTAAAGTATGGCTCAAAATACACCCCAAATGTTCTACCAGAAAGTCCGACCCTCCATTTGTTTCATACAGACTACATCAGGCTTCAACAGTTGTTAAGTTAAAAAAATAAATGAAAATTTAATTAACTTGAAAATTTGACTGGATGATGAGAAAGAATACCTTCCCATGAATTTCCCTGCAGTGTATTCAAGCAAGAAATGCAAAAAGGGAAACTCAAAAAGCAACTGTCTGAAGGGCAGGCAGTCTTTCTGAGCTTGTAAATTAGGTTCATATTCAATCACTTTCATTGTGATTGAGAGCCGTTGTAGAAAGTCAGGTCTTAAAATGCACCAAGCTCTTAGCAGTTCCTCACTTGATTTGTGAGGATTGTAGGACATGTCTTGAACAATAGACAAATGGTACTTGGCTTTTATTTAAAAGAGACTCACAGCTCTACTCTATGGTGGCATTTTAAAGCCCGTTAGGGTAGGGTTCTGGTGTTATTCTATAGTATTGGTTGACCTCTGCCAAATCAACCACATCCATACATCAGAGAAAGAGGAAAATATTACTCTTGGCTTACAAACTTCAGAGAAATTGAAGTATATTTAGAGCAATCTTTAAGAGAGATTCCGTAATATAAATATAGCCCATGCTACTTATATTGTAACAATGTTATCCTGTTCCCCAGCCCTGACAGGACCATTACACACAGGTATTTCAGTTTGCTCCACTTCCAAGAGCTTTCTTTCATATTAGGGAGCAAATTTCATTAAATCACAGCCTTCACATGCCAACCATAAGTTTCAGTTGGCTTCCACTTTCGTTCAAGTGCATTGTAAGTATAATACTAAATCCTCACAAATACCAAGAGGGCCTGCTCCCAAAAGGTGCTAAACGTCCTCCTCCCTTTCCAGGTCAAATAAGCTCCAGCTGTCTCTCAAATGCAGTGCTGAAGTGTTGCTTTTTTCAGTGTCATTATTTTCAAAAATGCAGTCATAGGGGACTTTGGATATACAGTCAGCTCTGCTCAGTTACTTATTGGCAATTTATCTGGATTACAGCCTGACCTCGCTGCAGGTGGAGACACTTCATAGGGTTCTGTGCAGAACCAGCTCAGGGCTAGTTTATTACCCCAGGGACTGCACTGCATGAGTACACCTGTATTGTTCCATGCCACAGCCTGGAAGCAATGCTTTGGTGGAAGCAGTCCAGACAGTAAATACTGCTGCTCTGCCAGACAGCAGTTAGTCACCTAAAGAACTATAGAGCTGTCTCCACTCAGAACTGCAAGGACCAAAATACTGAGAAGCTGGAGAAATACCACTGTGCATAGCAAGACAGATACAGTGCAGGTGCAAGAAAGCTGCGTGGTAGCCCTGGAGCAAAAAGGAAGAGTCGAGGCAAGGAAGAAAATAAAGAAGTGACAGAAGCAATGGTAGCTCAGACCAGTGCTCTGCTTATGGCAGAAGGAAGGAGGCTGAAAATATGACCATCGTGACAAATTCTTCT
Organism: Penelope pileata; assembly: GCA_013396635.1. Classification (NCBI taxonomy): domain Eukaryota; kingdom Metazoa; phylum Chordata; class Aves; order Galliformes; family Cracidae; genus Penelope; species Penelope pileata. Next base: position 1,255,076 of record WBMW01004653.1, read on the forward strand.
TCATTACAGAACGGTTTATAAAGCCCGGGTGCAAGGTCAGAAGACACCAGCTTGGGTTCAACAGCCCAGTATCAGTTTTGAGCCAGCTAATGACATTAACTACAGCTGCTGGGGAGGAAGAGTACCCTGGTTTCAGCCCTGGCTCTGGCCTAGTTTCTTCCCAGTTGACAGGAACCACCCAAGTGAAGAACACGTTTGCTTCTTCCTCAGCAAATTCATTTTCTGGGATTTTGGTGGTCACAATGCAGAGGCTTTTTTTGGCAATAGCTCTCAGAGGCTAAAGTCTGCCCAAGGTGCTCTTTCACTTCAAGTTTGGATCTGATGAATTTCTTATAAATATCTAAGTTTCCTCAGTCCCACGGGCAGAAAGGATTTTCCCCAATTTTGCTCATTAAGAAGAGATTTTCTTTATCTGTTTTGGTAGCTGTGCTTTCGGGAGCTGGCACCAGATAGGGCAGTTTTACTTAAGCACAACACATACAAGAGACCAGAGGGAACTGTTCTCCTTTCTATGTGATGTTAAAGGGCAGTAAGTCCAGTGACAGTTTCACTGAAGCATGGTAACTTGCCAAAACAGTAAGCATTCAAGATATATTGTAAACAAAGAGCCATGTATATTTCTTCCCAGCAGGTGTAAAATTTGCAGACAAAAATTAAAAATTGATAAAATTTGGAGATGAGAAGAGCTGTCATATAGGAATATGGATGGCTTGATGAGAGGAGTCCTTTGCAAATTAGAAACACCCATACATGCTCAAGTTACTCATCTAGGAAGGGGCAATGCAGGTCCCTCTGAGTAGCTGTGGGACTACAGAACAGTGACTGCAAAAGATCTAGAGCCTATAGGCAACAATCAATTATTAATGAGCTCTTGCTGCAGTGCTTATAAGCAGTGCAATCACTGTATCAGAGTAAGGAGCAGAGCAGTCTTTTTTTTCCATCCTGACTGAAATGCTGAATTTATCAAAACCAAGACCTTCACGGAAAGATGGTAGCTGGAGAAATAAAAATATATACTTTGATACATACATTTCGTCTGATTGTTTGCTTTGTGAAAAATCAATAACTCCCAAATAAAAGAAAATTATAAACCTCTGTCTAAAGTTTCAAATTTACTTCTGCTCGGGGAGAACCTTCTTGCATGCAGTTTTCTAAAGAAGTGCAGATTAGGAGTGGGCAATGATTTTATACCTGTGTAAAACATTATGAGACTGGTACAGTAACACAATATAAAGCTTGGATGTCTGTATTTTAAAAACATGCAGGATAATTGGAGAAGCTGTTAAAAAACAGAAGTCATTTGAGAGCATCAGAAAATGGATTTTAGAGAGAAACAAAGGCTCATTTTGAGCCTGTGACTAGATTATGGTTGCAATATTCACACAGGAAAAAAACAGTACTTCGAAGGTTCTGCAGTTTAGGGTAGAAAATCCAAACAAACCAATGAAGCTGAAATGAGACAAAATCCAATTAGAAATAAGGGAAAAAAAAATAATAGGGAGAATGGGATAACATTTAAACCAATAGTAGTGGAAATGATGAATTCAGTCTTTTGCTGTCTTCAGATCAATACCACTGGCTTCACTGGAACACAAGCTTTAGCCAAGCAGAAGTCCTTAGGATCAATACAAGGGTAATGAATGAAATTTAATAGCCTGCAACACACAGGAGGTCAGACCAGATGATCTAACGGTCCCTCTGGATTTATAATCGAGGGACAATCATATAAGATCAAAGCACATAGGGCAGAGTAATGAAATGAGCAAGGAGTGTGCGTGGCAGTCTTTGCCAGGACTACTGCACTAGAAAACTAAGAAGTAGTTTCTTAGTTAGAAAGAAGATGACTTTCTTTTCCTTCACGCCCATCCATTTCTTGATTTTGTTCCTCAGGCAGGAGGTATTTTGAGGATAGATTGCATGACTGACTGTAAATGTTCTTACAGAATCACATCACTAGGGTAATACTGAGACTTCTGTTATAACATTTATGACCATAGTTTTCAGGTAAGAGCCTACCTTTCAAACTCATATTTTCCACGTTTGGTCTCAAGAGAAATTTTAAAGTGATTGAGGAAGGACTCTTGTCCTAGTTTTGGACTGAAATAGGAGGAAAACCATTCATCTGTAAGAAGACACTTGGCATTCTCTTTCACTGCTAATTCAAAAAGCCAAACTTTCAGGTGGCAGGTCCATGGAGAAAACCAGCGCTGTTGAGACATTTTATACAATGAAATAGTAGTGAATGATCACTAGAGAGCAGTTCTGAATATTTACAGAACAGAGTGCATCCTTTGCATTAAACTACCAACAGTTTTATGGAACAACAAGTCTTCGTCTGTGAATTTTAGGCAGAAATGATTGTGTATGATTGTGTACTTTGTGATATTCCACAGAGGAATAAAACAACTTCAGAATTTAACTTGAATCCGTGGGAGATGTGTGGTCTAATGCCTAAATACTGTGAGCTCCTGATTCATCTTAGGATGGGGCTAAACAAGTAGAGGTACATAGGCACTGATTACTAAAGGTAACCTGTCAAGACAGAGATGAGTATTATATTCTGTGTCTATGATACAGAAGCCAACTGAAATATATCCAAAACCACTTATATTTTAGATCGAGGACTGTCCAGGGTAAAGATGTTACAGCATGCCTAGGAAGACAAGTCTTCAACCAACAATCCCTGTGGGTTTCTGGTGTCACAATGTAATAGTTCAGTAATTGTTTTTATAATTATCACAACTGTTCTGCATTAAGCGCTCATTTTTAGTTAAACAGTTAAACATTGATTCTTTGTTCTCTTCTTTTTGCTGAAGTCGTCTACCTGTAACCCTAGCAAAGAATGCTACGGGACATTAAGCAAACTATATCTCATTCAGAGAAGAGTAATGGAATTGTGGTAGTACAAAGAGCCGATCATTAACAGCAATTTAATTTCAGTATCCAGTAATTGCTGGAGGTGTAAAACTACCTTTGTGAAAGAGTCAGTGCTCTCTACCAGCAGCAGCTGGAAGTGATTTTCAGGTGCAAGTCTTATTAAAGAGATGTGATTCAGTGAGCTACCTGCTTCCTTATATGACCTCTGGCAGGTTACTGGAGCTCAGATCCATAACAGGACTGAGACAGGGCCTCACTGGTCACCCAGCTCCCAGGCGGATTTCCCAGGCTAGCTGAGTGTCTCCATGCACTACTCACTGGGCAGAGCTGGCTGCCTCCTATGAATGGCAACTGTGACCTTGAGCAAGACTGCACCTGAACAAGGCAATGGGAATTCCTGAAATAAGGCATCTGAAGCTCATAGAATAGACTCATAGGCTGGAAAAGACCTTGAATTAACCTGACCTAGTGAGTCCCATCACTAAACTGTGTCCTTAGGTGCCACGTCCACATCTCTTGAATATTTCCAGGGAGAGGGACTCACTACTTCTGTGAGTATCCAATGCTCCAATCAGGCAGTGAAATATTCTTCGGCAGGAAAACAATTCTATAAATTGACTTGACATGACTTCTTTCCCTGAATGTTGAGGGATTTAAAGGGATATCACTTAAGTACATAAAAGATACACCTTTGCATCGGTACTCTTCTACCAACTCATAGCCTCAGGTTAGACACCCTTAGTGCCTTTCCTGACTTGGATCTAGGGAAATCACCTACTCCTTTTACAACCAAGACTGACTCAAGGACAGAGCAATGTTACTGATAGCAGCTGAGCAGCTTGAGCACCCAGAAAATGGGAGACTTGTTCAATGCCTCCACTGGCATGAGCTCCACCTTGGATGTCCGGCCTGCTGCTCACCTGAGCCCCCAGCTGCGGCCTGCCAGCGGCCTGCACCCGCAGCTCCCCTGGCTGCTCAGTGACAAGGTGACGGTGTGGTGTTCAGTGCAACTGAAACCCAATAATGGGACCTGAGAGGAAGAGAGAGATCCCCTACTCACAGCTGTTGAGCGTACCGGCTGCACTTTCCTCCATCAGCCAAAGAGAACGGAGAAATACCATTTTCCAGCATAACTGAGCTCAAAGGAAAAGGCAGCTGGTAGCAGGAGGGGAACAGGTAGGCCTGACCAGCCATATTTTCTGCACTGCAGGAAACCACTGAAGTTTAAAGCTACCGATGTCTTCAAAGCCATTTGCTATTCTGTGATGGAAAGGTACTGTTAGATACACTGATATGATCTGGTTTTGTCAATCTCCTTTGCCAAAGGCTTTTTATTGCGCAGAATTGGCACCTCCACCTGTACCCTGCACAAAATGCTGTATGTTCAAGTCTGGAAACAAACTGAATAAAATTGATGGGAATATTTAACTTCTAATGACGTTCATGTGAAATAGAAATAGTCCGTGAATAGTCCTGCGAAATAGAATGATCCATCATTCATATGAAATTGTAAATAACCAGGAGCAGGGGGAGCACTGCTTCAGTTTGCTTTTAGTTCTCACTGCCCCGCTCTGTTATTAATTGGCAATAAACTAAACCAGTCCCCCCCAGGAGAAGCCTGGTTTGCCCCTGGTGTTGACTGGCGAGGGTCTCCCAGTCCCCACCGCCACCCAGCAGCTGTCCCACCCTATTTGCTGCCTGTCCTGCTGAGGGCAGGGCACTGGGGCACTGAGCGCACTGGCCAGCCAAGGTCAGCCCACCGCAGATAACGCATTACACCACCACACATCGGTCTTAAGGAAAAGATTAGCCCTGATTAATAAATACAGTATATTTCATGTGATATATGTTCCTCACAGTGTTTAAAAGCTTAAACTCTGAACATTCTCATTTCCGTTTTACAGAAAAGGAATTACCATACCATTACAATTAGCCTAGTGGAGGGCCACAAAGATGATGAGGGGCCTGGAGCATCCCCCTTATGAGGAAAGGCTGAGAGAGCTGGGGCTGTTCAGCCTGGAGAAGGGGCTCCCCTCTCCCATCTCAGTCACAGCCCACAGTGCTTCGCAACACGAAGCCATCACCAGTCAGGAACAAGATGCACTGCACCGCCCATGCAGCCTATATACAGCTGACGTGTCTGCACCTATGCCCCTCTGATCTCAGGCCAACCTGTAATAATTGTTATAATTCTGTTATTCTGATAATTCTGTTTAATCACTTATAAGGGACAAGATTTCTAAGGCCAGAAGCAATCATTGTAATGATTAGACTTGGCCTGTCCATGTGTTACAGCATTTCTGCAGGAAACTTAAATGGTGAGGTCCTGCTCACAGTTAATGCCTTGAACAGCCAGAAAGGCACCGTGCGGCTCTGTTCACTGGGAGTGCTGCTTCTGACCCATGTAAGGGCTGCAGACACATCCCAGTAAGATACAGTCTGTGTCTCTGCAATTAATCTTCCCCTAGATGAGGATATATTTTTAATTAAAAGGCAGTTCTCTGGGAGCTGGGATTTCACCCTCTCCAGCAGAGCGTGGTGCGCTGGAACCTGCTGAAAAGAGGGGCCAGGAGGGGATGGATTAAAGCTCATGCCAGAGACTCAATATTTACCCATTACCTACATTCCTATTGAAAAAAAATATATTCCTCAAAAAAACCCTAATATTAATTGTTAGATATTTTATAAGCTATATCTGAAGCTTTCCTTCCGTGGCAACCCACTTCTGGGCCCTGAGCGCCTGGAGCAGGGACTCCCCCACGGCAGGGCAGGGCTGGGCAGGAACGACGCAGCGGGTGCCTGCCCCCAGCACAGGGAAAGGTACCCTCAGCACAAACTCGGCCTAAACAGAGAAATGGATTGCATGGCACCGAGGGAACGTCTGAGGAAGGGCTCTCACGCTTAGCGCCTGCAGCAGCTCCACGGGCACAGAGCTGTCATTCGGACACTTCTTCCTTCTCCTTTCCCCAGCTTTGTGCCCGCAGCTCACACCAGCACCGACCCACACCCGCCTGCTCCCCGCCCTGCTCCG